>CAUYQG010182727.1:0-26291 GCA_963574415.1 Tarsius wallacei
CCATCAGCTTCAACTATTAACCAAAAGTCACAGCTTCTATAAGGCAACTTCACTTCCCCTGTCTTTTAAAAAATTTATCTGTATTTTTTTAGATGAATCTTACACTGTTTCCCAGGCCGGGATGCACCAGCTTGAGCACAGCTCACTGCAACCTCAGTCTTGGGTTCAAACAAGTCTCTCATCTCAGCCTCCCAAATAGTTGGGACTACAGGTGTGTACTGCCACACCCAGCTAATATTCTTATTTCTTGCAGAGATGAGGTTTTGCTATGTTGCCCAGGCGGGTCTCAAACTCTTGACCTCAAGCAATCCTCCTGCCTCAGCCTCCCAAATAGCTGGGACTACAGGTCCATACCACCATGCTTGGCTAATTTTTTTGTTTTTGCTTTTAATTTTGTAGAGAAAGACTCTTGCTATGTTGCCCGGGCAGGTCTCAAACTCTTGACCTCAAGCAATCCTCCTGCCTTGGTCTCCCAAAGTTCTGGAATTACAAGCGTGAGCTACCGTTACCATCCCTTTTCTCTATCTTTCTTTCCTTTCTTTCCAATTTCTTCAGATTGCTATTCATTCCGTGTTTGTTTCAAGAAGGAGAAAATTAAAATTGGGGAGTTAATATCAAAAGGATTTGAAAACTACTTGAAAGACAGGGAAGGGAATGAGGGAGAGAAAGTTGATTGGGTGGAACCTTAACTTGAGATGCCAAATTTATAATAGAAACTGTTTTGTTTATGTGTTACTATCTGGGTAATGTGAGTCTACGTAAGATGGTGAATTCAGTTGGGGTACCTGAGGGACATCCAGATAGAAATGTATAGTTGAAAGATAAATATGTATGATTGATGTATTTAGGAAGGTCTGGAGTTGAGACTCAAGTTTGAAAGTCATCAACTTACAGGTTATCAAAACCATAGGAGTAGTTTTCTGGTATGTAGATTGAGAAAGGTGAGGCCCAGGATGATGCCCCCTGATTTTGTAAAAGTTGTTTTCAATTCCTTGGTACCTCAGGACAACACAGGGATCAGAGTCCCAAGAACCAGGAAAAAGAACTAGCATAAGCAACTCAAGACTTATGTTCTTAAAGAAGAGCCTAGAAGAGTTCACTGTATTAAAATTGGAATGAAGCCGTGTATACAAATGGTGAGCAAACACATGCAGGCAACTCATGGACTTAAAGCCATTCAACAAATTAAAACTAGATTTTAGTGACTAGAAATAAAAAGAGTGAGCTGAGGAAACATGCATCTAACAAGGGCAATACCAGAGGTGCCCAATAACTGAACTGTATTATTAGGCATGGACACCACTGATTGTTTGCTTGTTCTGTAAGTGTCATAAAACATTAAGATGATATTGATAAAGACTATGATATTTTAAAGGTATTGTTAGAATGCTATTAATAAATATCCCAGGCATATGAGCATACGTATATTTAAAGGGGGGAAGTCAAGGTTCTGCAGTTATCTAGTAGTGATATTCATACTAATGTGTGCTGTCAAACCTTATCTCTGAATTATTGCTTCCTTTTTGAAACCAAAATTCATTTGGCAAAGAAGAAGAAACATTCTTTTCTGCTCACTCTTATAACATGAATCTTTTTTCTCTGAATCACTGTGACAGCAAGGGATCTCCCTGTATGATGTGTGGAACTGTAGACTTTCAATAACATCTATGATTTCCTTTTAGTTACTGAAAAATGTGTTATAATTTTATACTTTAGTTTGCGAAGAACAAAGATTCCCTCATGGTACCTCAAGAAAAAGAGATTGGGCTAGAACTGCATGTGAATTGGAACTGGGAAACTATCGGGTACCCAGGGAGCTTGAGGGAAGAAGTCCTCCCTCCATCTCTGCAATGAGCTTCAGGATTTCTCCAACAGCATCTTCATGTCCCTTTACATCTGCTCTGACTGCCACTCTACTAACTGGCCTCCTCTGCCTAGCTATCCTTTCTCTTTCCTCAGAAACTTCACTTGCCATAGCTCTGGCATGTTAGATTCTTCTCCTAGTTCTATCTGGCTCTTTATTGCCAACTTTAGGGTCACAAGAATAAGAATGTTTGGTCTAGTTCATCTTTTCTTGCCAGTTTATTTCATAGGACTCTGCTAGCCTAACAACTGTCTGTTTTAGGGTCAGGTACTCCTGTCATCCAAACATCATTTAGTCCAAAATTTGGCCATTTTGGCAGACATGTCTACGGATAAAGAATTTTTCTCTTTGAAGGAAGTGTCCATATAATAAGTATTTGACGTTTGACCTTTCTAGTAAACATCACATTGGCTTTACTTCAGATTCTGATACATTTACCTTGTATAACAAACTTCTTTCATAAGTTAATTTTTGGTATTTAGAAATACATATTTTGGGGTGAAGTCAACTCTATAGTATTTCCTAGCTTACTACCTTTCTCAACTAGAAACAGAAAACATAAATAATCTGTTGAAATATAGGCACTTCAGTTTTCTTTCCATGGTCTAGGTAAACTACAGGAAGCAGGCTTAAGATATTTTTAACTTCTAAACCTCAGATCTTAGCCCCGATGTTCACTTCTAAATTCTACATGCAGCTTTAAACATTTTTGTTTAAAAAATGCAATCAGTTCAGATTTCTAGCCTCCAGATGGCCCTCTTTCTTTTGGGAATCGCTTGAAGTCCATTTCATAAGGAGGAAATGTTGAAGTCAATGATAATTCTGGGACTGTACAGGTCACCCTGTGTCTTTGCTCAAGCAGTCCTATAGGCTTCCTAGAATATAATAGATTTGAACTTTTCTTTCCTTTGAGGAGTCCCTTCAAAGCAACGAGTAATACCCACATCAATTTTGCCCACACATTAGGTCACTTTATTTTAAGACCTGGAGTTTATGGCTTACTTAGCATTTTGTGAGTTATAATAAAAATCCCAACCAGTTCCTGAGAATACAATTATAATCTCCTAAAATCTGTCCTCACCTACAACACACACAGCCCTTTTGACTTTTAAGAATTGTCCACAATTGGGCTCAGATGTCTCATTCCCCTGTTTTGCAATCAGATGAATGTGGAAGTGCAAAGTTATATGTATTAAAGTGAGGAGATGGGTAAAGGAATGTTGAAATGAAGAAAAAAGAACCCATCTGAGGGGAATCAGAGAAACTTCATACTTGATACTAGCATTCGAATTTCTAAAGGAAATCGAAACATGTTTGGCAGTCCTAATTTTTAGAAGATGGTTGTTTTCTTCAGCATTTAAAAATGTTTGTTTGTTTGTTTGTTTTTACTTTTCAAGATGATTATAGAGCTTGGGACATTCCAAAAAGTCATCTTTATAAACCAGAACAAAATTACCATCCCCCTATTGTGAAATTTGGAAATTCAACTACATTTCAGGATGACTATGTTCCTCAGGAGATAAAGCCTAGGCAAAGCTTTAAACCCTCCTCTGTGGTCAAACATTCTACAATCCCTTTTAATAGTGATACAAGTCATCGCCTTGATTATATACCTCATCAGCTAGAATTCAAGTTTGAAAGGCCAAAAGAAGTTTACAGACCAAGTGACCAACCCTTTGAAGATCTCACAACTCACCGGAATGATTTTCAGGGTCTTTTTGGTGAAACTGCGAAAATCTGCAGACCTGCATATACCAGAGTGACCCAAAATGCTCAGTTTGAAGGAAGCACTGAATTCCGTGAAAGTTTCCAACCTTGGGAAATCCCACCAGCTGAAGTCAAGAAAGTACCAGAGTATGCGCCCCCTACAGGCAGCATGCAGTTAAACAGCACAAGCCATCTCGACTATGTTCCTCATCAGGCCAACCGTGTCATTCCCATCAGGCCAGTTTCTCATAGAAGAAATAACAGTTTTCCTTTCCAGGGAAAAAGCACCATGAAGGAAGATTTTCCAGCCTGGGAAAGTTGTCGTCAAAGACTTATTAAACAGCAGCAGCAGATTCCTAACCCATCTGGAAAATTTGATGGATTGAGCACTTTCAGATCTCACTATGTGCCACATGCACTGATTCCAACAGAAAGTTGCAAACCTTTAAATGCTGCTATGAAGAGTTCTGTTCCATTTGATGATGTAACCATGTACTCTATAGAGTATACACCAAAGAAACAGGAAATATGTCCAGCCAGCTATGCCTCTCCTCCAGGTTATATATTTGAAAATACAAATTCTCAAGGTCATAAATTCTTCCGCAAGATCACTCCTGTAGTGAAGGCCTTCTGATCATTAAATTGTGTTAAAAGAAAGCTAAATATAAAGTTGTTGATTTTCCGAGGGAAAATCCAATTTTTATAGTTAAAAAATTATGAGAGAGATATAATAAACATCATTTTTTAGTTTTTTAAACAAGAAAATTAGAAAATGTATTATAGGAGATCAGAATCAGAATCTTAAAATCCATTTTGTATTGACATTTTAATCAAGATTGTTCTCTAATATGCATTTCTGAAGGTTGAATAATGTATGTTCCCATTTGGATTATTTTAATATCCAACATACTGTTTGGTAGCAGTCTATTATCATTTATCCTTCTGTTTATAATAATGACAATTGTATGGTTATTCACATGCCAGTTGTTACTTATCAAGCACATTAGGACTATCTAGAACAATACTGAAGTGACACATGGATTCCTCTTCCAAGAAAATAGGATTCATTTTTCTCAGACTTCCAGGCATCTATATAGCACACACTAAGTCAAGGTTTGGCTGGAGGTCTAGAGACCGCTACTCTGCTCCTCACCATGTTCAAGTAAGCGAGAGGCATTGTGGTATGGCAAGGAAAGGCTCTGTGGGCTCAGTTTCTGTTTGTGCCCCATTAGGCAAGCGACTCATGTCTCTGAGCCCCAGAGTCTGTATTTGTAAAAGGATAGCTGTTTTCAGAAAAAGTTTGTTTTGAGCATCATATCTTATGATACATTTTAATCCATAAAGTAAAATGACAAATGTAAGGGATTATTAATAAATCACTCAATCTCTGTGTGCCTGTTTTCTTCTTTTCAGATTAGGGTACTTACCTACTTACTCATTGTTTTCTGGCCTGTAGCAAGGATTGTCAAGTAACCTAATTTGCTTTGAGCTTATGAATAGTATGTAACTCTGAGAACAGCTGAGCCCTCTGAAGCATCATGCGTACCCAAGAGGTTGTTGAATGGAGAGCACCTTGGTTTGAAAGACAGTATTTGCTGAAAGGAAAAAGTATTTGCTAGAGTAATTTTAGGAAGACTGACTGCTCTGAAGAAATCTTCAGTGTAAACTTCGGTAATTATGTACCTAATTGTCAGGCCCAGAGTCACTGTTCAGAAGCAGAATCAGGCCCGGTATGAGGCATAATCACCTCCTGTACGTCTTTCAGTGTGAAGATAAGTGCTAAAAGGGAATGAAAGAACTGATGCCAGTAAGCGAAGTAAAAATAATGTATTTATAAGTGCTGAAAATTTCCCAGTGAATTAAAATCTTGTTGAGTGGTTGTTGTTTTTTGAGATAAATAATTGTATTATGAAAAGTATGATTTATTTTAGCATAAAGTGAATTTTAGTCTTTTGATGGTTTCAGGATTGTTTCAAAATATACTTTAATGAGAATAAATTAATCAATATTTGGTTAAAATATTTTAATTATTTGAAAGTAATTTGTTCTTATTTACATTTGCATTTATTTGTGAAAAATATGGCATGTAAAATTTTCTATTTCTATGTGACATTAATAAAACATCAATGAAAGGAATGGATTTTCATGACATCATTTCTGTACCTAATTTCTTTGGAAAAGAGAGCATTTCAATAATGTCCTGTCTAGGTTAACCTATACATAAGTAGATATTCTTACTTTTTAAATAGAAAACATTATATAATCAACATCAGAAATTAGAGAGTACTACAGCCCTCCCTCATCTGGCCCATATTCCAATGCTGGTTGTTCAAATCAATGTATAATTTGATGGGATGGTCTCCTCTCTGGACAAAGGCCACCCTTAATATGACATCTCCTGAGGTTTCCTGAGGAAATTCATCATAGACTGAGGATGCAAATATGAATGGTGTCTCCCCATAATCTAACATTCAATATAACAGGTGTGAAAATAGAGCTTGCCACAGAGTGCCCTGTTAGCCTGGGAGTTCAGAAAAGTGTTCCTTACGGGGACAACAGCTGAGCTGAATCTTGAAGGATACATAGGAATTTGCCAGATCAAAAGTGAGAAGGTGGGAACATAAAAATGGGTAGAGGGGCCGGGCTCAGTGGCTCAGCCTGTAATCCCGCACTTTGGGAGGCTGAGGTGAGTGAATTGCCTGAGCCCACGGGTTCGAGACCCGCCTGGGCACTTGGTGAGACCTTATCTCTACAATAAAAAATCACAAAAACTAGCCGGGCGTGGTGGCCTGTGCCTGTAGTTCCAGCTACTTGGAAGGCTGAGGCGGAAGGATCGCCGGAGCCCAGCAGGTCGAGGCTGCGGTGGCCGGGAGTGGCCACTGCACTTCAGTCTGGGTGACAGAGACTCCAACTCAAAAAAAAAAAAAAAAGGTAGAGGGATCTATGTTTCTGTGCAAGAGTTGAAAAGATTCCAAGCTATGGTGGTAGAAGACTAGCAATCCCTGATTCATCCTCTTCTTTGGTCTTCTTGAAATACTGTACAGGAACACACACACACACTCACACATTTTAAGTGCTGGAAACTAGTAATTTTCACCCCCACACCATCCCATTTCCATCCTATTTCCCTGGATGCCCTTACCGTGGAAAGTAAGACCTTGGTGAAAAATTAGAAAAAAGCGTTTATTGTTTTTATAGGAGGTTTGTAAAACTGCACAGACAACACAAAGAGAGAACCTTAATATAAATTATGGGCCTTGGGAGATGATGTGTTAATGTAAGTTCATCAATTGTAGCAAATGTGCCACTCTTATGAGGGATGCTAATCTTAGGGGAGGCCGGGCAGGGGGTATATGAAAACTCTCTATACTTTCCACTCAGTTTTGCTATGAACCTAAAACTGCTCTGAAAAATAAAGTCCATTTTGGAGGACAAAACCAAACCTTCAAGACAGGAGGGTAGCGTTCACTAGTCAGAGGCTGGGAAATCCACTGCCCAACTTCTTAATGTATCAAATTTACAAGTTTTCTTTTATACAAAACTACAGTCTAAGGCCCTCTATGAGAATGGCTGAGTGAGAGGAGGAGCTTTGTAACACAAAGGGAAGGGGGAGGATGCCATTTATAGAAATTTCTGGAAAAGGCAAAACATATAGGGACAGAGACTAGATAATGATTGCCAGGGTGTAAGGGGTAGGAGCAACTGACCACAAAGAAGCAGGACAAGGGAGTTTTCAGGGGGCCGGGGTGGAATAGTTATGTAAAAAATGGGTGCTAGATGCACTAGTCTCGGAATTTGTCAAAACCATTAGAGCACCACAAAGTTAATTTCACGATATATAACATAAAAACTATCACCCAGTATGTGGGGAGAACCCAAGAAGGAATGCAGACTGCCAAATGGGTGTAACTGTACTACAAATTAATCACATCACCACACTGACAGGATTGGGAAGAAAGGAGATTACCTAAGTAATCTTGGAAAACAGTGTTCAGACTCGACACCATAAAGCTACAGACAAAAAAAATTGTATGTGGACATTGTACTCTAGTTGGTAATTTTTTTCTCTCACAGGGGTGTGTGCTATTAATTCTAAACCACTTTATGAGCATACTAAGGTTGAACTGAGAAAATATATTGTGTAGTGAGAGCCAGGTTTCTCACTGTCAGAGAAGGAAGTTACAAATAAGAAAAAGATGCAGGCTGGGCTCCGTGGCTCAGCCTGTAATCACAGCACTTTGGGAGGACGAGGCGAGTGGATTGTCTGAGCCCGAGGGTTCGAGACCAGCCCGGGCAACTTGGTGAGACCTCGTCTCTATAATAAATCAAAAATTAGCTGGGTGTGGTAGTGCGCGCCTACAGTTCTGGCTACTTGGAAGACTGAGGCAGTAGGATTGCCAGAGCCCAGCAAGTCGACACTGGGATGGTCTTGAGCGTGCTACTGTACTCTAGCCTGGGTGAAGGAGTGAGACTCCAACTCAAAAAATAAATGAATAAAAAATAAAGGGTAACCATCACCACCATCGATCTTCATATATTTTCATCCTGTAAAATGGAAACTCTAACGAATTAAATAACTCCCCATTCTCTCCTATCCTCAGCTGCTGGTACATTATACTTTCTATCTCCAAGATTTTGACTGCTCTAGGTATGTTGTATGAGTGGAAACACTTGTGACCTTGACACTTTTTACTGGCTAGGGCTTTTGTTGTAGAATGTCCTTCAATTTGGGGTTATCTGATGTTTTCTCAAGATTAGCTTAAGAAGGTAGAGAAAGGAGTTACTCTACCATTGTTAATAAAAGGTCTCTAACTGCAGACATCTAAAATCAGTCCCTAAGCTCCTCACAATGGCCTAAAACAGAAGGGTATCATGCAGTTTCTATTCCTCATATAAGAAGTTTGAATGTCACCACTCCATCCTAACAAAAGTAAAAATCCAAACAGACTAAAACATCTTCAACTCTTTTTGGATTTGTAAAGGAGGAGAGGACACAGGGAAAACCACTGCCCTCAAGATGGGACAAGTAAATACAGGGAGTCAGCCGGGCTTGGTGGCTCAGCCTGTAATCGCGTGCCTTGGGAGGCTGTGGTGAGTGGACTGCTGGAGCCTGCGGGTTCAAGACCCGCCTGGGCAACTTGGTGAGACCTCATCTCTACAATTAAAGAAAAAAAAAATTAGCTGGGCGTGGTAGCGCGCGCCTGTAGTTCCAGCTACTCGGAAGGCGGAGGCGGAAGGATCGCCGGAGCCCAGCAGGTCAAGGCTGCGGTGGCTGGGAGCGGCCACTGCACTCCAGTGTGGGCAACAGAGTGAGACTCCAACTCAAAAAAAAAAAATACAGGGAGTCATGCTTTACTACAATAAACTCACAAGAGAAAAGCACCAAGGGAACCAGTGCCAATGTAGGAAAACCTGAACTGCAATTGATTAATTGCTGGAGCCTCAGTGTGGACAAATCTCAGAATTAAAAACTCCAGGAGTAACCAACCATAGGAGAACACCCGCAATATCGTGATATGTTGTGGTTACCTGCAGAGCAAAATCTACTCATGCTTCCAGGAGGAGAGAGAAAAAAGAACCATTTCGAAATGCGCTACAGCCTCTGTTCTTAACAAGGCCCGCCCTCAGGAGGTTAGTTAACCAGAGGGTAACCTACTTGGATATTATCAGAATCAAACTGACCTGTTGGGAGGGAAATACAGTACCTAATTCCAGCCCACTCTGATCTTCCAAATGGGAGAAAGGAAATACTGAACTATAGCCCACCAGAGCTATGCTGACCTACCCTAGAGGGAGAAAAAAACAACAACAGAGAAATACTTGTGAAATTCACCGCCCAGAGGCAAAGACCAAAAAGACTAAGACCTAATCATAGGACTACAGAACGCTTCCCCTCCCGCCCACCTTACCGCTACATTACTAAAAACCTACTTACAGCAGTTCCTTTTACTTGATGCCTCATGTTTGACTATCAAGAAAAAAATATAAATCATAATCAAGGTCAAAAAACCAAAAAAATTTTTTGAGGGCAAGTGTAGAGCAAGTAGCACTACCAGACATGGAAGGAATATAGGAATTACTAACCTGGGAATTTAAAACAACTATGATTAATATGGGTAAAGTATACAGCATGCAAGAGCAGATGAGCAATTTAAAGAGAGAGACAGAAATTCTAAGAAAGAATCAAAAGGAAATGCTAGAGATAAAAACACCATAGCAAAATTGAAGAATGCCTTTCATGGACTTATTAAACTTGACTCATCCGAGTACATAAATTTCTGAGCTTGAAGATATCTCATGGAAATCACTAAAACTGAAAATGTAAAGAGAAAAAAGACTGAAAAAAATACAGATTATGCAATAACTGTGGAACAACTACAAATGATGTAACATACATTAATGGGAATTCCAGAAAAAGAGAGAAAGAAACAATATTTAAAACAATAATGGCTGAGAATTTCCCTCGAATGTAGGACACGAATCACAGATCTAGAAAGCGCAGAAAACACCAAGCAGGATAAATCCAAAGAAAAACTACAAAGCTACACATAGGCACATAATTTTCAAACTACAAAAGAATCAAAGATAAATAAAAAGTCCTGAAGGAAGTCAGAAGGGGGGGAAACCCCACCTTACCTACAGAGGAGTAAAGGTAAGAATTATATCCAACTTCTCCTCTGAAACCATGCAAACAAGAAGAGAGCGGAGTGAAATATTTAAGGCATTGAGAAGAATAAACAACAACCCCCCCCAAAACAACAAAAAAGTCACACTACCAACCTAGAATTCTGTACTCTGCGAAATTACCCTTCAAAAGTGAAGGAGAAATAAAGACTTCCTCAGGCAAAAAAAAAGAGGAACTCAGTTGTCAGTAAGCCTGCTTTGCAAAAAATGTTAAAAGAAGTTCCTTAGGAAGAAGAAAAATCATATAGGCCAGTAACTTGGATCTATATCAAGAAAGGAAGAGCATTAGAATAGAAATAAGTGAAGGTAAAATAAAAACTTTCATTTTTCTTATTCTTTTAAAAATTTTTTCTTATTCTTTTTTTTTTTTTTTTGAGTTGAAGTCTCACTCTGTCACCCAGACTGTAGTGCAGTGGCACGTTCCCAGCCACCGCAGCCTCGACCTGCTGCTGGGCTCCGGCGATCCTTCCGCCTCAGCCTTCCAAGTAGCTGGACCTACAGGCATGCGCTACCACACCTGGCTAATTTTTTATTTTATTGTAGAGATGAGGTCTCACCAAGTTGCCCAGATGGGTCTCGAACCCGCGGGTTCAGGCAATCCACTCACCTCAGCCTCCCAAAGCGTTAAGATTACAGGCTGAGCCACTGAGCCCGGCTTTTTCTTATTCTTAATTGATCTAACAGATCATTACAGATCAGTTAGAAGAACAATTTGGGCTGGGAACAGTGGCTCATGCCTGTAATCCTAGAACTTTGGGAGGCCAAGGTAGGAGAATTGTTTGAGGCTAGGAGTTCAAGACAAGCCTGGGCAACATAGCAAGACTCCATCTCTACAAAAAAAATTTTTTTAAATAGCTGGGAATAGTGGCACATGCCTATAGTCCTAGCCACTGGGGAATCTGAGGCAGGAGGATCTGTTGAGTCTAGTAGTTCAAGGTAATAGTAAGCTATGATCATGCCACTATACTCCAGCCTGGGCAACAGAGCAAGACCTTGTCTCTAAAAACAAACACACAAACAAACAAGCACAAAGAACAGTTTGTTCAAAATAGTAATAGCAATCGTGTATTTATTATACATATATCTTATGTATGTTTATATACAAGTGAAATGAATGACAGCAAAGATACAAGGGACAGACGAGAGGAATTAGGGTTATTTTGTTATTATAAGGTACTCACACTACCTTTGAAGCAGCTTAGTGTTATTTAAAAGTGGACTTGGACATGGTATAAATGTGAATTGCAAATCTAAAAAAAAAAAAACTACAAAAATAAACGTAACTGATTTGCTAAGAAAGGAAATAAAATAAAATCATAAAATGCTCAATTAAAGCCACAAAGGATGGAAAAAGAGTGGAAGTCAAAAATAGAAACAAAAAACAAGGACAACAAATAGAAAACAGTAACAAATAGGGTAGATATTAATTCTAATATATCAATAATCATTTGTCAATGGTCAATCACCAGTTAAAAGGCAGAAATTGTGCATCAAAAACAATATTCAACTATATGTTGCCTACAAGAAACCCATTTTAAGTATAAAGTATAAGTATAAAGTAGATTTAAGTATAAAGTAGATTAAAAGTAAATGGATAGGCTGGGCTCGGTGACTCAGCCTGTAATCCCAGCACTTTGTGAGGCTGAGATGAATGAATTGCCTGAGCCTGCAGATTTGAGACCAGTCCAGGCAACTTCGTGAGACCTCATCTCCACAATAAATCAAAAAATTCACTGGGCATGGTAGTGCGCACCTGTAGTTCTGACTACTTGGAAACCTGAAGCAGAAGGATCTCTGGAGCCCAGCAGGTCAATGCTAGGGTGGCCATGAGCATGCTACTGCACTCCAGCATGGGCGAAGGAGGGAGACACCCACTCAAAAAAAAAAAAGTAAATGGATAAAGATACACCATGCTAACATTTCTCCAAGAAGACATAACAATTACTAATATATATGTGCCTAACAACAGAGCATCAAACAAACAACATGAGGTAAAAACTGATGGAGTTGCAAGGAAAAATAAATAAACCTACCATCATAGTTGGAGGCTTCAACACCTTTCTATCAGAAATGAACAGATTCAACAGGGAGAAAATCAGTAACAACTTAATTGAACTCAACAACACCATTATTCAATGGATATAATCAACATCTATAGACAACTCCATCCCACAATAGCAGATTACACATTCTTCTCAGACTCACCCAACACATTTACCAAGATAGACCACATTCTGGGCTACTAAACACACTTTACCAAGTTCAAAAGAATAGAAATCATACAATGTCTGCTCTCAAGCCATGATAGAATTAAGTGAGAAATCAAGAACAGAAAGATAACCAAAAAATCCCCAAATATGTGGAGATTAAAGAACACATTTTTAAATAACACACAGATCAAAAATATCTCAAGATATTTTGAAAAATATCTTGAATTAAATAAAAATAAAACACAATTTATCAAAATTTGTGAAATGTGGCAAAACAGTGCAAGAGGGAAATGGATAGCATTGAGTATGTATAATAGAAAAGAAGATCTTAAATCAATATTTTAAGTTTATACTTGAGGAAAGTATAAAAAAGAAAGTCAACTTAAATCCAAAGTAAGATGAACAAAAAATAATAACTAAAATTAGGTCAGAAACCAATGAAATTGAAAACAAAATCAACAGATAAAATCAATGCAATCCAATAAATCTTTGAAAAGATCAGTAAACTTGGAAAGGCTCTAGAAAGGTTAAGAAAAAAAGAGGACACAAATTACTAATAACAGAAACAAAAGAGGGGACATCACTACCAATCCTTTGAACATTAAAAGGAAGACAAAGGAATACTATGAACAACTCTATGCCTAAAATTTGATAACTTAGATGAAACATTTCTTTGATACAATCTGCTGAAATTCACACAAAAAGAAACAAACAATTTGAATAGGCTTATATCTATTAAAGAAATTGAATCAACAATTGATAATCTTCCAAAGTAGAAAGCATCAGGTTCACATGGGCTCACTGGGTAATTCTACCAAACATTTAAGACAGAAATTATGCCAATTTTCTACAATCTCTTTCAGAAGGCTGAAGCAGAGTTAATACTTCCTAACTCACTCTATGAGGCCAGCAACACCCTAATATCAAAAATACACAAAAACATGATGAGGAGAAATCTACAGATAAATATCTCATGAACATAAATGCAAAAATTCTCAATTAAACATTAGCAAATTGAATCCAACAATTTATAAAAAGAAATACCACAACTAAGTGGGATATATCTCAGCTATGTAAGGCTGGTTCAACCTTTGAAAATTAATTAATGTAATTCATCACATCAACAGGCTAAAAAAGAAAAGTCACATAATCATATGCAGAAAAAAGCATTTGACAAAACTCAAAACCTATTCATGATAAAAATTCCCAGGAAACTGGGGATAAAGCAGATCTTTTTCAACTTGATAAGGAATGTCTACAAAAAACCTACAGCTAACATCACGCTTAACGGTGACAAACTTGAAGTTTTTCTTTTAAGATCAGGAACAAGGCAGGATGTCTTTTCTCACCACTCATTTTCAACATCATATTGAAAATCTTAACTAATGCAAGTAGACAAGAAAAGGAAATAAAAGGTATACCAGCAGGGAAGGGGAAGGAAGAAATAAAACTATCTTTGTTTGCCCATGACATAATCATCTATGTAGAAAAGAACTCCTAAAACTAAAAAGCAATTATAGCAAGGTTGCATACGAGGTTAATATAAAAAAAGTCAATTACTTTCCTTTATATCAACAATGAGCAAGTGGAATGTGAAGTGAAAAACATAATACCAATTACATGAGTACCCCCAACATGAAATACTTATGTATAAATCTGACAAAATATGTATAAGATTTACATGAGAAAAACTACAAAACTCTGATGAAAGAAATCAATTAAGAACTAAATAAATGGAAAGATATTCCATGTTTGTAAATAGGAAGACTCAATACTGTCAACATGTCAGTTCTTCCCAACTTAATCTATAGAGTCAATGCAATCCTAATCAAAATCTCAGCAAGTAATTTTGTAGATAGTGACAAACTGATTTTATTTATTCTTTTTTTTCTTTTTTTTAGAAAGCAGGATTTATTGAGAGGACAGAAAAGCTCCCACAGTGGGAGGCAACCCAAAGGGGTTGCCCGGCAAACTGATTTTAAAGTTCATTCTGAGAGGCAAAAGACCCAGAATAGCCATAACAATATTAAAGGAGAATAACAAAGTTGGAGGACTGATGCTGCAAAAATACACAAAGATGGATATTATATAACAATAATGGGATCAACTCAATGAGCAGACATAACAATTTTAAATATATATATGCACCTAATACCACGGCCCCCAGCTTTATAAAACTAAAAAACTTGCTAGACCTAACAAAAGAGATAGACAGCAATACAATAATAGTGGGAGAATTCAACACTCCAATGACAGCAATAGACAGATCTTCAAGGCAGAATGCCAACAAAGAAACATTGGAGTTAAACAGGACTCTAGAAAAAATGGAACTAACAGATAGCTACAGAACATTCCATCCCCAAACTGCAGAATACACACTTTTCTCATCAGTACATGGAACATTCTCTAAGATAGACCATACGATAGGCCACAAATCAAGTCTCAATAAATTCAAAATAAGCAAAATCATATCAAACACTTTCTTAGACCACAGTGGAATAAAACTAGAAATTAACAACAAGAAGAACTTGGGAAACCAAAAACATGAAAGTTAAGCAATTTGCTCCTGAATGATCCTTGGGTCAATAATGAAATCAAGATGGAAATTTAAAAATTCCTTGAAATGAATGACAACAATGAAACAAGTTACCAAAACCTCCAGGACAATGCCAAAGTTGTGCTCAGACGAAAACTTACAGTACTTAAGGCCTACATTAATAAGACTGAAGAATCACATATCAATAACCTAACATCACAATTCAAGGAACTCAAAAAAAATGAACAAACCAAATCCAAAGCTAGCAGAAGAAAATAAATAATGAAGAACAGAGCAAACTAAATGAAATTGAAATTAAAAAGTACAAAGGATCAATGAACAAAAAAATTGGTTTTTGAAAAGATAAATGAGATTGATAGACCATTAGCTAGATTAATCAGGAAACAAAGAGAGAAAATTCAAATTAGCTCAATCAGAAATGAAAAAGGAGACATTACAAATGATACTACAGAAATTCAAACGATAGTCCAAGACTATTATGAACACCTTTATGCAAACAAATTAGACAATCTAGAGGAAATGGATAAATTCTTGGAAACATACAACCCCTCCAACTTTGAATCAGGAAGAAATAGAAACTTTTAACAGTCCAATAACAAGCAGCAAGATTGAAACAGTAATTAGAAGTTGCCAAAAAAGTCCAGCCCTTTCCAACCTGGGCCAGACAGTATGGCACTCGCAAAGAAGGGTGGTGAGAAAAAGAAGAGCCATTCTGCCATCAACGAGGTGGTGACCCAAGAATACACCACCAACATTCACAAGCACATCCATAGAGTGGGTTTCAAGAAACATGCCCCTTGGGCACTCCACATCTTATTTCATCAGGGAAATGCAAATTAAAACAATATGATAACACTACAAACCTACTAGAATGGCCAAAATCCAGAACACTGACAACAACAAATGCTGGCAAGGATGTGAAGCAACAGGAACTCTCATTCGTTGCTGGTGGAAATACAAAATGGTACAGCCATTGTGCGAGACAGTTTGGCAGTTTCTTATAAAACTAAGCATTCTTTCACCACATAATCCAGCATTCATGCTTCATGGCATTTACCAAGAGGAGCTGAAAACTAAAGTTCACAAAAAACCCTGTACATGGGTGTTTACAGTGACTTTCTTCATAATTGTGACAACTTGGAAGCAACCAGGATAATCTCTAGCAGATAAATGAATAAGTAAACCGTGGTATATACAAACAATGGAATATTAGTCATCAATAAAAAGCAATGAGCTATCAAAATATGAAGAGACATGGAGGAACCTTAAATACATATAACTAAGTGGAAGAAGTCAACTTAAAAAGACTACATGCTGTATGATTCCAACTATATGACATTCTGGAAAAGGCAAAACTATGGTGACAAATATCAGTGGTTTCCAGAGGGTTAGGGACTAGAAGGGGATGAAAAGTCAGAGCTAGGATGATTTTTAGGGCAGTGAAAATATTCTATATGATAGGCTAATGATTGATATATGTCATTGTACCTCTGTCCAAACTCATATAATTTACAACACTAAGAATGAACCCTGATGTTACCTATGGACTTGTGGTTCTTATACTGTGTTCATGTAGGTTCATCAGTTGTAACAAATTTGTCTTCTGGTAGGAGATGCTGATAATGAGGGACCTTATACATGTGTTAAGACAGGAGGTGTATGGGAAATCTCTGTACTTTCTAATTAATTTTGTTGTGAATCTTAACTGCTCTGAAAAATAAAGTCTTAAAAAAAATAAAAGGGTAATTAGTACCTCTTGCTCTCCCAACTACCACTTACTTCTATACCTGTTTTAGGCTGTCTGTTTGAGACTTCTTTCTTCTTCTGCTCTTGACATTCTTTTACAGATGATTCACAAGATGTAAATGAGTGGGATGAGAGAATAAGGGTGAATCTCAGTGTGATCTTCCTTGAATCTTGGAATCCACACTCCGAAGGACACTCCAGGGCATGGGACCCATCACGGTTGCTCCCAGGCTAAGAAGAGGGCAGCTAAATTGACAATACCCAAGGCTACCAAACACATAACACAAACAGGCCGCTTACATTTATAAGGATGCCACTGAATAATGAAAGTAGATTTATTTCTGAATTACTTAAGGATCATGAATGAGAAACATTAACTCTCATGTTATAAAAACAGTAGTAAAATACAGTACACAGGAATGTCACTTAAACGACAACAAAGGTATAATAGCAAATGAAAAATAGTAACTTTTAACTTTAAATACAAAGGTGAAGCAATTTAATAAGAAATTTTGTTAATAAGAAAAACATATGTCCCATGTCTTTATTACATACTGTACAAAATAAAATATTGCACCTTTAATTCATATAATAAATATATACAAAGAGTATGTTACAGATGATCTTTCTTTTTATATAATAACCGTCAACAATCAAATGTGATTGATGATTAACAGCTCATGGGCTGGTGTGATCTCCTCACTTTCCCCCATCCATTCCCAACCACCAAACCCTCCACATACAGTAGTGCTCATCCCAGTGTCAGTGAGGCTGAAGTTAGAACAAAAGAAACCTGGTGCTCAGAGTACGGTAGAGAAGCTCAGCAAGCTTGTCCGCAGACAAATCCAAAGCCAAAATACACTGTTCGTTTACTATTGACCAGGGACTAGGTCCAGCACAACCTGCTGCAGGTAACTTTGCTGCCGACAGACTGTAGGCAGCATGTGTACAGGCAGCTGGGACACTGAATAAACAAATATGATCACTTATTTGGGGTTGTGTGCTATCTAAAGCCATAGCTAGTAGTATACAAAATCAGCTTTAGAATTTACAATTTAATGCTAGCCTGAACCTACTTCAGCAACAACATTTACTCCAACCTTAACCGCCATCCTGACACTATCACTAACACTAACAAGGCCCCAATCTAAACCCAACCCAACCCTGACCTAACTGGCCCTAACCCCAACCCCACAGCCAACTCTAGCCTTGACCCCAGCTTAATTTCCTTTCTCACCTAATCCCATCCTAGCTCTAAACCTAAAACTAAAATGAACCCTTATCTTTTTTCCCAAGTCCTAAACCAAATCCCAGCTCTAACCCTTAGTGTAACTTCTAGCCTAATCTAATTCATTTTGGATTTCTGAAAAATTAGCTAATTAATTAAAACAATTATTTACTATAAACAATTTTTCAACTATCATGTTCCTTATTTAGATTGCTTTCTTATAGATTTTCCAAAATAAAATCCTCAGGAATACTATTTTATGCATATATTAGGTCTAATAAGGCATTGATTATCTGTTTGTGTGCAAGAGAGTAGTGCTTACAAAAAGTTTCATTCACAGCTCTTAAAAGAAAGCTTTGAATCTTCTTCAAAATCAGTAGAAAAGGTGAACTTTCCCTCTTCTTTGACTTCCAAGATGCCTCATAGGGTCACAGATAAATTCCTATCGCTGTAAAAATGGCAGCCACATCTACTCTGTTTTCTTTCATGGGGCTCTAAGAGCAAGGACAAGATACCACCCCCCGGTGAATCCTTGGGTCAGTGTTACAATCCTGTCCAAGGAGCTTTTTCTCTTTTTTTCACAGACTAAACTTAAGGATCTATGAAAATTCCATCAGAGCCAGCATCTTAACAACTACTGACCAGAACTTCTATAATGTGAATACCTTATAAACCCGCTGAAATCCTACAACTTGAGAGTAGTGGAAGTCATCAGGTGCTGTGCTTCCCAGGATGTACCACTGTCTTCAGGATGTACCACTGTGCTCGTCTGTGATTCACAAAGAGGCAGCACATGAGGATGCGCTCATAATCTTGGTGATTTTCTGACCAGACAGACACGATGAGGTCCCAAGTGCAATGGCATGCATGCTCTGGTACTTTTGTTAACCCTTAAATACATCATCGAAAAAACTAGAATTAAAAACTGACCATGGGAAAATTTCACTCTACAAAATTTTAACGGTGGTGTTTTTGCATCGACATCTGTTTGACCATAGAATCTACAGTCTTTTAAGAAATACAAGTTTTTGAACCAGCGACATGGGGAAAAGAACTTTCATATTCACTTTTATCTTCACAGCAGCATCACAAACCCTCCCAAGGTTTATCCTTCTTGACATGACTGGCAGCACCTTTGTTTGTAGAGGTCTAGAGAACACAAATTAAGATGCTTTACAAACATACAGTAGTGAGTTGTGTCTGTACAGTCTCCTGCAAGAAAAAAAGAAGAAAATCCATAACACATAGCTCACTAGAAATCTAGTTTTTTAAAAAAGTCACTGATTTTATGAAAAGACATAAATTGAGATCACAGAGAGAGGGGAAGAAATTAGCCTTAGGTAGGGCCACTGCTTTGTGCTAGTGTAAAAAATGCATTGGACGCCCTTCTCAGCTTGGTCAAGTGGCCTCTCGGTGCTCTCTGGGGACCTCCTAGCCACTCATCCCATCTGCTCCTCTCAGTGCTCACAGCAGCAATGCTTAGCTTTTGCAAAGTCATGGATCCCTTGGAAAACTTATGAGAGCTATAGACCTGTTCCCTAGAAAAATTAACCTATGATTAATTTTTACATGTAATTTCAGGACATTTACATTCCTACACAAGCCCATCCATGGGATCTCTGTCTTAGCAGGTGAGATTACCTGGCAGAAGAGATGTGTGGGGAGAAGGTGCCAGTGCTTGTTAGAAAAGTAACCAATGCTGCTGGCACTTTACTGATTCACTGTTTTGCTTTGTTCTTTTCTCTCCAGAGAACACCGAGTTGCACCCACATAAAGGAGTTAATCTTCTAATTCCAAGCTACCACATCCATTCTGAAGGGCACTCCAAATGGGTCACTGACAAGTAGGCCCCATCAGGGTCCGGAGCAGTGATGGTATCATCAGGGCCTGGCACCATTGAGGCCTCTGCGACAGTGGTGATACCTGACAGGGGTACGTACTATCACACGAAGGTCCAAGACAGTGCCGCCAGGAGGCTGGTTTCTTTTTCTGCACACAGTATCTCTCAGCCACAGGTTTGCAGTGCCTTGTGTGCATACAGTCGACTTTCCGAGACTGGAAGCCCCGGCCACAGGCTGCTGTACAGGGCCTCCAAGGGCCTGTACGCCAACACACATCACAAGCCCCTGAGGAGCAGTTCCTCTTTAAGGTGGATCTGAAATGAAACAAAAAAAGGACAGTAGAAGAGGCAGGGTGTCACTTATTGCTGGGACCAAGCCTTTTACCTTACTGTATATTCCATGTACTAAAGATTTGACACTTAGGACCTCATTCCTTATTCATCACTGATTTGCACTGTCCATGTCTGGCTAAGCAAAGTAGTGGTACAATCATGATCATAATAGAAACAATTAGATTACTTTGGAATATAGACAATTTTTAAGCCATTGAAATGATACTACAGTCCATGCAAGTCAGCCCCAGATGTATTAGGAAGGTTATGGAAACTGTCACAGATACATGATGAAAGGAGAAAGGGGGAGACTTATTTTAGAAAAAATAAATCCAATAAACATGTTTAAAAGTTTTTTCTCTGTCAGGTGCATGGCTATGAAGAAGTAGAAATTGGCAAATATACCCTCAGTGCCAAAAAAATAGCTCAAAAATATATGGTGGTAATCAACAAGTGACCAAACTATCATCAGTATGAGGCAGGCTGACATCGCTGCCACTAAGAGGAGGGGCAATGGTGAGAGTTCACACTCTTGAGTTTACATGGGAATCCATGGCAGGGGTGGAGGAATTATTGTGAATGTATCCTTGTCACTGGGAAAGGTTTTCCTTCCTCACTGACGGTAGACGTAAGGTGTCTTAGTCTTAGACTCTTCCATCTAACACCAACACATCTCCCCTTCTATGCCTCCTATGCCATACAGTCTAGAATGACCATGACAATATTCCTCACTTCCTGGGGCTGAGGGTTCTACTTAGATGTGCTCTGATGAAGGTATGGCAATCAAGCCTGAGTTGCCACTGACTTCCAGCATCAAGGGAAGGCATGTACATCAAAAGACGCATTATCTGGAGAAGCAGGAACAGATCCACTTAGGTAAGAAAGAGAATCATCTACTATAATGACCCGCAATAAACCACTTCAAATTTGTTAACAAGCCTTACATTTTCTGTTTATAAGCACTTGAAACGTACTCTGGTATGAGTTTATATGTGAGCAATTATGTCTGCTAAAAGAAGTGCTTTTACATTTCCATTTAGGCCACACCAAGACACACAGTCAGGAACTACTAAAGACTATTTGAGAAGAGGACTCTTTGCCCTTTAAAACAGTGAAGAAAGTTATACCCTATGATTTTTGAAAATATATTTACTTTGGAGGATACAGCCACCATGGTGGACCCCCTTTCAGGTATCTGCCCTTGTTCCCGAGGGAAGAGCTCCTGGAATACATACTTTTACTGCATGAGAATGTCTCCTACTCCCAAAGATGACTGGAAGATGGCCCTAACCTGTGGGGATTAAACAACTGCCTTTCTCTCAGGAATTTGGAGGTTGCTGGAACAAGACATGTAAACATGATACTTGGAGTAGTGGTGGTGATGTTTTGCCACATGGGACAGAAAGATTGAAAAACAAAACAGTTTTCAGAAAAAGAAAAGAATGAAGGAGGAACACATAGCTGAAAGAATGAGAGGGCCAGGCTGGGTGACTCAGACTGTAATCCCAGCACTTTGGGAGGCCGAGGCACGTGGATCGCCTGAGTCCATGGGTTTGAGACCAGCCTGGGCAACTTGGTGAGAGCTCATTGCTACAATTAAAAAAAAAAAAATTAGCCGGGCGTGGTAGTGCGTGCCTGTGGTTCTGGCTACTTGGAAGGCTGAGGCTGAAGGATCGCCGGAGACCAGCAGGTCGATGCTGGGGTTGGGGTGGCCATGAGTGTGCCATAGCACTCCAGCCTGGGCGACGGAGTGAGACTCCAACTCAAAATTAATTAATTAATTAATAATAATAAAAAACCCAATGGCTTCTCATTTCTTGGTCACAGTCCTTCCTGAGGTCTGACGGCATTCTCTTTTTAGATTTTCTATTAATCCTGGCTGGGCTCGGTGGCTCAGCCTGTAATTCCAGCACTTTGGGAGGCCGAGGCAAGTGGATTGCTTGAGCCCGTGGGTTTGAGACCAGCCCAGGCAACTTGGCAAGACCGCGTGTCTATAGTAAAGCAAAAATTAGCCGGGCATGGTGGTGCGTGTCTGTAGTTCCAGCTATTTGGAAGGCTGAGGTGGAAGGATCGCCAGAGCCCAGCAGATCGAGGCCACTGCACTCCAGCCTGGGTGACGCAGTGAGACTCCAACTAAAAATTTTTTTTCTATTAATCCTATTAAATGCTCCTTATAGGACACATAAGTCTATAAGGAGTGTTGAAACACCAGTGGAAATGTAATAAAATGGGGGAAATTGTGTTAACCTGAATGAACTTCTCTATGGGAGAGTATTGCACATAATTGGAAGCAATACTTTGATTAGCCAGTAGGGGGAGACTCCATCAAAGGGTTTGCTTAAGACAAAACAGTTCCACCAAATTGTTTAGGTTTATGGGGGGTAGGCAGGGGGTGGTTGCTGGTATCTGTTAACTGCGTTGTTAAAAGTTGGGTTGCTTTGAACAACAAAGCAGAGGCTTGAGTACTCCTCAGCCATCTTTTTATGCAGAGAGCAGCTTTTCTACTGAAAAAAGGTGAGCAACTATTCAAAGAATATATTTAAAAGGATTATCAAATTGTTGTGTACAAGTGCTGGATGGTCTTGTCTTATTAGTAAATCCTTCACCCTCTTTGCATAAAGTCGTTCCAAGTTGATTTTTGTTGTTTCCATCCCAAAGGACTTCAACTAATACAGCCACTTCCTGTGCTTTGATGCAAGGCAGGGCCAGTGGGAAGGAACCACTGAGCTTCCTAAATATAAAGAATGACAGGGTGGCTCAGTCTGTAATCCCAGCACTTTGGGAGGCTGAGGCCAGTGGATTGCCTGAGCCCGCGGGTTCGAGACCAGCCTGGGCAACTTGGTGAGACCTTATCGCTACAATTAAAAAAAAAAATTAGCCAGGTGTGGTAGCACACGTCTGGAGTTCCATCTACTTGGAGGGCTGAGGAGAAAGGATTGCCGGAGCCCAGCAGGTCGAGGCTGCAGTGGCCGCGAGCGCACCACTGCACTCCAGTCTGGGCGACAGAGTGAGACTCCAACTAAAAAAAAAAAAAAAAAAAGAATGAGAGGGGCGCTAAGGGACTACCCATTGAGGACACAGTAAAAAAAAGAAGAAGCAAGATTTTCCAGCAGAGGGCATCACTTCCTCCTGGCCAGGCACAGGACTCAGGACAGGAACACCTGAGCTAGGTAGACAGTTTGGGCACCAACCAGCATGCAGTTGAGGTTCATGTGTTTTTCTACATAAAACATGAATGTACAAATGGCAGCAGAAATCATAAAGTAACCCTGCTTCTAGCAGCTTTTGTCAACTTAACTTCTATTCAGCCCTGCTCTACTGCCTCAAATAACTCCTGTCATCATCAGCCAGATGGAACTGCTGATTCTGAGGACTGCAGATCCCAAGCCTGATTGGCTATCAGAAGTGGGCAGAAGTGGACGGCTTCAAAAAGATGTAGATTGCCAGGCAATTTCCCAAAGGTTCTGATTCATGAAGTTGGAGGTGAGGCCCAAGAATCTTTATTTTACAGAAATTTTCCAGGCCTGACATTAGAAATCACCAGTTCAGGAAACAAACTTTTTGTGTCCTCAACATTTCCTTAGGTCCCCATGTTGCCATCTTGCCATAGTCTGGGCTAACAATTCCTACTTCCTCTATAATTTTCGAGGGAGACCACACCTCCCAAGCCCTTCCCAGGGCCTATAGAAGGCACTGGCAGACAGCCTACCCACCACTGATCTTCTATCCACATCCACTAATGTTACTCCCTGTAAAACATCTTCCAACATTCACTGAGGTCCTATGGCAGCTGGGGGTGGAAATCTCTATTGCTCCCTATCCACATACTCTAAAGGGAGACCCCAGTACCTCACCTACCTACGGCAAGCCCAGTCGCCACACCGACTCAGCAGAAGTGGTCTGTGGGGGGAAAACCAAGCTGAAACACCCAGAAAGAAAACCTTGTCAACTCTCCATACTAACCAACTTAGTCCTTTATCCATAAACCACCAGATATTTAATGAAAAATATAACAGCAAGAAAGAAGAGCATCCGGTTATAAAAACAGAACAGCCAACCTGGGAGGAAACAGAAATAAAAGAAAAATGAACAGTAACTTGACTCTCCCCCTACTGCCCCTTGCTCTAGGAATTTTTCATTCATTATTTAAAGAAAATTTCTACTCTATCACTTCACTTCCATATCTCTTTGTCTAAAATCCCATTTAATCATATTTTGAACCTCTTGTTAGATGCTTTTATCTTCTCTATCACATTTTCTGCCTCTTGTTTTTGCTGCCTTTTGATGGGAAAGTACATTACATATTCAAGGAACTGACAGCAGAGCAATGTGGCTGGAACACGGAGAGAGAGAGTGTGAGGTCTTGGATGAGGCTTGAAGGGAAATAGGACTTGAGCATGTGGGATTTTATAGGCCACCTTGAGGATTTTCATCAATCTTCTTCCTAAGAGCAAGTAAAGCCTCTAAAGTGATTTTAATCCAGGAGGGAGATGGGGTGTGGTAGTGGTATGGTAAGATTTGCATTTGGGAAAGCTCATTCCAGCTGCAGCTTGGAGAACAAGTTGGAATGGAGCATGGATGGATGAAATGTAGATGAGTTCTAAAACAACAAAAAATACAAGGAGTCAAAAGCATATAACAAGTAATCAGGAAAGCACATATTACAATGAGATAAAAATTTTCATCATCAGATTAGCATCTTTTTTTTTTTTTTTTTTTGAGGCAGGGTCTTGCTATGTTGCCCATGCTGGTTTCAAACTTTTGGGTTCATGCGATCTTCCTGCCTTAGCTTTCCAAGTAACTGGGATTACAGGAGTATGCCACCATGCCTGGCTGGCAAAACTTTTAAAAGATCTATATAATATTGATGAAAGGGGGCAACTCTCATACATTCTTGGTATAGACATTTGTTGGTAATTTGGTAGTATCAAAATGAGCTTGCCTACCAATTCAATTCCACATCCTCAAATCAACCTTACTGAAGATACATGTTCCAGGATGTTTACTGAAGTATTTGCTTATATTAGCAAAAGCCAAACCAAAACCAAAACAAAAACAACAATCAAGAGTCCATCAGCAACCCTCCCCAAATCATTTTATGAAGCTAACATCACATTGATACCCAAGCCAGGTAAAGACCCAACAAAGAAAGAGAACTACAGGCCAATATCTTTGATGAACATAGATGTCAAAATTCTCAACAAGATCCTACCAAACCAGACTCAACAACACATCTCAAAAATCATCCATCATGACCAAGTAGGCTTCATCCCTGGGACGCAAGGCTGGTTCAACATTCGCAAAAAAATAAATGTAATTAAATACTTCAACAGATGTCAGAACAAAAACCACATGATTATATCATTAGATGCAGAAAAAGATTTTGATAAAATCCAGCACCCCTTCTTGATAAAAACCCTCGAACATCTAGGCATACATGGAACATACCTCAAAATTGTAAAAGCCATCTACAAGAAACCCACAGCTAGCATACTCCTAAACAGACAAAGATTGGAACCATCTCCCCTGAAAACTGGAACAAGACAAGGATGCCCACTTTTTCCCCTCCTGTTTAATATAGTATTGGAAGTCCTGGCTAGAGCAATCAGAAAAGAGAAGGCGATAAGGGGTATCCAAATAGGAAAAGAGGAAGTCAAGTTATCTCTCTTTGCAGACGACATGATTGTGTACCTTGAAAACCCAAGAGAATCTGTCAAAAGTCTCCTTGCACTGATAAAGGACTTTGGCAAAGTCTCAGGGTATAAAATAAATGTGCAAAAGACAATCATATTTCTTTACACCAACAATAAACAAACAGAAACCCAAATAAAAGCACAATCCCATTCACAATAGCTACAAAAAAAAATGAAATACCTTGGCATCTTCCTAACCAGAGATGTGAAAGACCTTTACAATGAAAACTACAAAACACTGCTCAAAGAAATCAGAGATGACACAAACAAGTGGGAAAATATCCCACGCTCATGGATTGGAAGAATCAACATTGTGAAGATGTCCATCTTACCTAAGGCAATCTACAGATTTAATGCAATACCCATCAAATTACCAGCAACATTCTTCTCAGAGCTAGAAAAAACAATACAGGAATTCATATGGAAACA
>CAUYQG010182730.1:0-11612 GCA_963574415.1 Tarsius wallacei
GCGCTACCACGCCCGGCTGATTTTTTTTATTTATTGTAGAGATGAGGTCTCGCCAAGTTGCCCAGGCGGGTCTCGAACCCACGGGCTCAGGCAATCCACTCACCTCAGCCTCCCAAAGGCGCGGGATTACAGGCTGAGCCACCGAGCCCAGCTAATTTATACATTCTAAGCCTCTACAGCCTATACATGTAAATATAAATATACTCAAACACTGTTTCAAAACAGTCTAATGAAACCTCTCTAAAAGACTCCTCCCAGACCATAGTCCTCAATAAGACTCTAAATAAAACTAGCTTTAATTCTTTAAAATTTTATTTGTTTTCCGTAGTCAGCAATATAAAGAAAGGAGCCAATAGTGATTAGATATCACGTTAAACATCAGGAAACTTCTCCTACCTGTGCTGCACTGAAGGAAGGAGGTCTGTGCACTCAGGGGGTCTGGAAGACTTTGAGGAGACACATCCTTGGCCTGGAGCATTCACTAGCCATGCAAGGTTGGTGTAAGTTCCCGAGGAAGTAGGGTGGACAGGAAGTGACGTCGGGGAGAGGAGGTCTGTGCAGCCCATGAGGGGTAAACCGTGGTGGGCATCTTGGAGGAGGAGGAGGCTGCAGGCAGCCTGCGTGAGCAGGTTTTGGATCAGTTAAAGGAGAATGGGAGGGGAGGGTGGTATGATCAAATAATCTAGTATGCCCAGGAAGCTCTTGGGGGCATGTTTTCCCAGCAATTAGAATCAGTAGGCTTGGGGTGGAAGCTCAGCTCCCCGTCTTAGCAGCTGTGTGACCTTGTGCATGTTACTTCCCCTCTCTGAGATCTGCCTTCGTCATTTTGCATTGCTGTAAAAGATACCAGAGACTGGGTGATTTATAAAGGAAAGAGGTTGATTTGGCGCCCAGTTATGCATGACTTCGGCATCTGCGGGGCTTCTGGTGAGCCCTCAGAATGCTGCTGCTTGTGGAGGAAGGCAAGGGGAGCCAGCGTGTCACACATGGGAGTGGAGGAGGTGCCGGGCGCTTTCAAACCACCAGCTGTCACATGAACTCATAGAGCAAACTCGCTCATTCCCACGGGGGGCGGCCAAGCCATGTACGAGGGATCTTCCCTGTGACCCAATCACCTCCCAACCAGGCCTGCCTCCAACATTGGGGACCACATCTTAGCATGAGATGGGAGATGACAGACATCTAAATGATATTGACGCATAGTAGCCCCTTTCTCTAGGGATGGCTGTGAAGAGTGGGAGAGATAATGCAGGGAAGGATGAGCCCAGCACCTGGCAGCGATGTTGGCTGGGATGTTGGTGCCAGTCGTAGCAGTGTCTAAGTGGATTCAGGAGCCGCTTTAAGGACACACCCCAGGGACTCACCCTGTGTCCACCCCGTCCTTACTGGTGGTTCCCAGTGACTGTGGAACTGTCACATGTCGGCTCCCATGAGATTCTTGTGCATGTTGTCACCTCTCATCCCCATGACATCTCTGGAAATGATTGTTTCTGCTATTTAGGGAGAGGAAACATGCTCGGAAGCACTAGGTCACTTGTCCAAGCGTCACACGGCTGGAAGGGACAGAACCAGGACTCCAACCCAGGTCTGCCCCCTTCAAAGCCCATGCCCCTCTTACAGGGGTCCCCCATTTCAAAGGTTAATAATCTTAATGCTGGGAGTTTTTACATGTTTAAAAAAAAGCCCAGTAACTTGTTTGATGAACAGTCCCCGAGTGGCACCAAAAATCCAGGCTTTATTAGTTTCTTTTCCTGAAGAAAACTAAGATTTCCCATGAGGAAACAGACACAGATGCTCTGAAATCTGCAACCTTGGAGCCCAGATCAAGTCTAGAGCTAAGAGCTTAGATTTCGGTAAAACTTGGAAATGAAGGCAGGTGATTATTTCCCAAACAAACTGTAACCTGCACCTTGTGTTTAGCCGACATTAGTTCCAAATGTTTTCTGCTGCGTTCAGGGAGCATGTTTCCATTAATTAGAACATGGTGTGTACCCTCAACTCTGCATCGTTATCTCTCCCAAATGCGCTGGAGACTGTGAGTCCCGATGGAGGTTGGTAGGAAGTGAGTGTAAATTTCAGATGCTTGAGGATTCTGTGTTCGAAAGGAGATTTTCACCTGTGCTGATAGCTCTATCCTGGGTCACAGTTTGAAGAGCTGGAGTATACCTAGATTATGGTGGTGGCTGAATGTTTAGCGAACACTTGTACCAAGCCACACTTACATGTGTCTTGGCTTTAACCCACAGACATGCTAGAAGGCTGGGGTGGTTGTCTCTAAGCCCGTTTTCCAGATGGAGAGGCTGAACCGATTTCTCTGCTGGCTGGCACCTGCTCCCAGGTGTGAGGTGTTTGCAGCAGGGAGACTTGTCTGCAGGTGGCTGGTGCATGACCTTGGCTGACCTTGGCAACCCGCCTCAGGACCCTTCTTTCCTTCGCCCGCTCAGAGCTGCCCATCCCTGGGAGCCGTCTCCCTGATGGAAATGCTCGCAGGGTGAGGTTCCAGCATGTGTGTGATACTGAGCTCCATCCCTCAGTTACCCTCCCACTGTGCAAGGAGAAATGAAAATTGTTCTTTGAATTTTACATGTGGACGCTGTTGGTGACTTTAGTACGATGTTTAATGGACACCTTGGCATAAAAACCAGATGGGAGTGTTTTGGAGATGAGTGCTCCACGAAGCCAGTCCCTGTAGAGGTTAAGGTCAACTGCATGTAGGAAGAACCCTGAAATTCTCGCCAAATGATACCTCACCAGTCAGGATGAAAAGATCACAGGAGCCTGCGCCTCTGGTTAGTACTAGCACTGTGCCTGTGAGTTTCCCTAAAATTACTCTACATTCCACTTGGGTGGAGGAAAGATGAGAGAAGGACAAAAAGTCACATGCCACCAACATCTTGGGACTGTTGCCCAGAATGGTTCTCATAATCAAGCCCACCCCATGGTGTGGTAGGGAATTGTGGGTATTTAACTGGGCATATTGCCAGTCCCTTCTCCCCCAAATCAGGGTCTCTTGATGGGGAAGAAATGGAGAATGGATATGGGGTCAGCAGTTAGCACGGTCAGACACATAGGATTGATAGAAACAGGGACGACAATGTCATTCAACATTGTTCCGACCTTTGACTGGGAAGAGAAGGGGGGGAGAGAGGGAATGCTGGGACCCTGGGGTGTCACGGGGATTCTTTTTTCTAAAGCTGAGGAAAGCTTTATGTTTTAAATGCTGAAATGAAGCTCGGGGCTCCATGGTAATGTGGGACCACTTTCTGGGGTCCTGATAACACACCCCTATGTACCTTGTGGGTTTCCAAGACACAATTAGGCAGCCAACTAACTTTTACTACTCACTTTAGAGTAGTGGAGAACTTTATTTAAAAGAAAAACAAATAATTGTGTGCACAGTAGGTCTGCTGTGCACAATTAGCTTTTGCGGTGTTAGTTTAATTTTTCTCTCGACATTTTGCGGTTGTCTACCACTGACTTGAGCAGTGAGTAATTTTAGGGAAACTCACAGGCACAGTGCTAGTACTAACCAGAGGCGCAGGCTCCTGTGATCTTTTCATCCTGACTAGTGAGGTATCATTTGGTGAGAATTTCATCAGATTTTATTTTAATACCACTCATCTCTCACTTCCATTAAAATAAAAAATACGGTCTCTTCTCCTGTCATGTTCAGATTGACTATCCCTCACTGTCATTTAGACAGAAAATTTCAGAAGAAATTACTTAAAACCAGGAAAGAAGAAAGCAATGAACTGTGTGATCTGTAATTCTAAGGTCAGATATCATTTTTAATTGCATTCTTTCTATCTGTGGGCTAAATCCACAAAAGCTTTTTGCAAGAAATTCAACATGCACTCCTTTTATTTTGGAGGATTTTATTCACGCTTCGGTCTAGCGTTTATCCTGGCATATTATAATGAACTGAATCTGTGTCAGTGTCTTTGATTATGAGCTTCTTGCAGACAGGGACTGCTGACCTGGCGGAGTCTGTGTCCCTGGCTGGGACTGGCAGTCTGTTAGAGCTCATCAAATATCCCTTGAGTTGAATTAAATTTGAAATCCAGAATAAGAAAACTTTCCACTTACCTCCAGGGCCCCAAGTAATGATTTTTCTTCACTTATGGCAATGCAGTTGCACCTGCTACTTAATAAATATATTGGCGGTTTCCCTCTAAATGGGTAATCAAAGCCTCTTCCAGTTCCCGCACCCCGTTGGGTTTAGCCGAAGGAGCTTTTTGCCTGCCCTTGGGGTTGCGATGTCAGGATCAATGTGAAGAGATGTTTCTCCAGAGGAAAGAAGAAGTGAAGTCGCTCTCTTTGCACTGGCTAGGCTTGCCACTGGTGATGCCTTATACAAAGTGTTTCAAAGTCTGATCGGGTCAAAAGTAGAAAGGCAGCTGAGACGTAAAACGACGCCTTTCCCGCGGCAAGTTTGCAGGGGTCTTGATTGTGACCTAAGGGAGCAGGGCACAACAAGATTAAAACGGGTACAAGGCCAAGCAAGGTGTTCCACGTGCCGCCCACCTTTCCACGTCCTCTCCTGTCATCTCCTGCTGTGTTCCGGCCACACGGGGAGCCACCAAGCTTGTTCCAGGCTCAGGCGTTTTCTTTGTTCTCTCTCCCCTCACATCCCTGCAGGGCCAGATGCTCCTCACCATTCACACCTCACCTCCAACGTCCCCTTTTCAGAGGGAGCTTTCCTGCCCATCTCTAAGTGGTCCCCTGGCCAATCCCGACCCCGTGATCCAGCTGTTTTTCTTCACAACTCTCATCACCACCTGAAATAAACTAAGTTATTTATTTGTTCATGTATTTGTTGTCTGTTTCTCCCACACTAGAATGTCACCTCTGTGCGGGCAGGGACATGTATCCCCAGAGACAAGAACGATGCCTGATTTGTACTTGGAACACGTAAATGCGAACGCATGCCTCTACCTCCTGGATGCGGTGGTTGACGCCTGCCACGCCTGAATTGGGTCCCCTTGGAAATTCATATGTGGAAGCCCTAACCCCTAGTGCCTCAGGAAGTGACTGTACTTCGATATGGGGCCTTTAAAGAGGTAATTGAGTTAAAATGAGGTCATTAGGGTGGGCTCTGATCCAATCTTGTGAGGAGAGAAAGGTCATGTGGATGCCCAGGAGAGAGGTCTCAGAAACCAACCCTGCTGACCCCTTGATCTCCGAGTCTTGGCCTCCAGAACCAAGAGGAAAAAATTTCTGTTGTTTAAGCCCCCGGCTTGTGGTACTTTGCATGGCAACCCTCGGACATTTGTGCAGTGCCCTACAGTAGAAAATAATAAACTAGCCTTTAATGCTGTTGGCTATTAACTCAGAAGTTTCTTAACGTCCCTCTTCCTTGTCCTCTTCTTCATAACCCCTCGTTTTGCTTTTGTTTTTGCCATCAGTTTGAGACTTTCAGGGACACAAGTTTTTATTTCTGGAATGGATTGGCTTGTTGGTGCCACTGCTTGGCAGATGTATAATACCCAAGAAACTTGATCTGGACTTTGGATTTCCCCTTTGAGGACTCTCCTTTGGGATTGGGAGGGTGGAGAACATTGTTAGTGCAGAGGGAAAGATATGCCCAAGACCCCTGACTCCCTGAAGTCCTCTCTCTGGGGGCTCATTCCTCTTAGACCAGAGATGGTTTTTTCCACTTAAATTCTCCTGGGGCACAGACAATTCTGCAGTATCTGTATTCTCATGAGAGTCTATGATGCAGATCTCAATTCAGCTCACCCACAAACACATTTTTTCCTAGTTTAGACATAGAAATCAGCTGATTTCAACTAGGAATTAGCCACTCCCTTGAACCCTAGATGTTACCTGCCAGGGTTCAACTTGACACAGGGAGACTCAAAGATCTTCTAGCAGATTATCTGGGGGTTTCAGTCAAGTTCTCCTAACGCATCTTTCATGGTGAGACCCCCAACCCCTCACTCCTCTTTGTTTCTTGCCTAGACTTACTTCTTCTGTTTGACAACCTTGTGTGTCGATCAACTTGTATTTCTTGGTGCTCGCCAGCTAATTGCAATTTTGTGCTGCTAAATAAAATGGAGAGAAAAAGGAGAACATTTGTGGCTTGAATGAGAAATGAGAAACAGTGGATATTTTCAATGCTGCATACAGAAAAAAAAAAACCCCTCAATTTTGGTGGCTTCATGTTGCAGAAAAATGTTGAGAGTTAAATTTCATTTTGTAGCAGGGTTGGATTGCACAGCTGAAATCCATAAGCTCAGATATAATACTTCCATCACTGAGCAGGTTAATAAAGCCCCTAATAGGATTTGCTGACCATAAGAACCGGAGACCAAGTCACAGAAAGGTTTTATTTATTTGCCATCTGTATGTAAATTTTGCTATTATGGAAATTGTGTCAGAAATTGTACTGCAACCAGATAGCACACAATGTACTGTAACATTTGAGCTAAGATACAAAAAAAGCCAGCTCTGTGTGTGCATAGGAATAATCCAGCTCGTGGTTGCTGTCTGTAAGAAACTCAGTCTCAGTCTCAGAATCTGACCTGTGATTCAGGTGGCCAGGCTCATTTGAATGCAACGGTCACTCAAAAGAGTAGGAGATGGGGACTGAGCTTTCAAGGGAAAAAAGTGTCCATGCCTTGTCTTTTTATTAGCTTTCCAGATCCAGTGCAAATCTGTCCTGCTTTAGTGACTTCCATTACTAAAGGAACTAATTACAGCTAGTCATGGAGTGGAGGAACATACTTTGCTTTTCAGCTGGAAACGGAACTGACATGAAGAAATCGCAGCAGGACTCAGATATGTGATGTCAGCTTTGTCACCTAGTGTCTAGGTGGGTGAGCGAGTGGCTTGCTCTGTAGCTGGTGGCCGCCCCCTGTCTTCTGGGAACACACGTCACACTCTGTAACACCTGGGTAGAAAGTTTGCCTTACTGCGGCTGTATGTTTCCATAGTAACGCAATTGGAGTTCCGAGAGAGTGTTAGACTCACTATGGTGACACCCGCAGGTAAATGAAATCTCCTCCTGTGTACCTGGGAGTTGCTAATTTTGTTCTCTCAACCCCCCTCCCCACAATTTAGCAAATTCTGGAGTGACTTTTGCCTTTTTATTTTTAAATTTTTGTTATAAAGATGTGGGGTACAATTCAGGGTTAGCTACACAAACACTGATCATGCAGATACCCGTGTTGATGAGGTATGCCCCTCCCTCCCCTAGCAGTTTCCCTCAACTGCCAATCCCACCACCCCAACGGTTTCCCATTACTGCCAATCGCTTTCTTATAGCATTACAATTGTTCAAGGTCCTCTTGACTCTTATGAGTGAGAACATATGGAACTCTGTTCTTTGTTTCTGTGATAAATCACTGAGTATGATTGATTCCAAATCCGTCCAGTTTGCTGCAAAGTCCAATATTTGTTGTTCTTTATGGCTGCATAATATTCCATTGTGTATATGTACCACATTTTTTTAATCCAGTCCAGCTTCGATGGGCAACATGGTTGGTTCCATGTTTTTGCTATTGTGAACAGAGCTGCAACAAACACACGTGTGCAGGTATCTTCTTGGTAGAATAATTTGAGTTCCTCTGGGTATAGTCCCAATAGGGAAATTGCTGGGTCATATGGAAGGTCAATTTCTGGTTCTTTCAGAAATCTCCAGACTGTTTTCCAGAGAGGTTGGGGCTTTCTAAAATCACTGCACTTACACTTTGGGAACCGTCAGTGAAGGGGAAAAAATGATTCCAGGTGATATCTAGGTTGACTGTAGGTAGCCAGAGACCAAGTGCCATGGATGCGTAGGTGACACCGAGTTGCCTGGTGAGAGTAGTTCCTCCAGCACCCTCTTTCCGTCCTGGGAAGTCAAGGAGGCAGCCTCTGTCTGAGGCTCAGTCTCTTGCATCCCCCTCACCACTTGCTCATCTCCTTGTCTGTTGTTTTGTTTTTGTTTTAAACCAGGAGAGCCCACAGCCCGGGCTGGGAGCCTTTGGCAGGCAGCAGCGTCTGGCTAGAATTCAATAACATTGTTTTTTGTTGTTGTTGTTAATTGTGCTTCTTTTAGTTTTTTTTTCTCTTTATGGAAAGTGAGATTGCTTTTTTTCATTTCAAGTACTGGTATATTTTTTCCTCCCCAGATGCATTTGTGTAAGCCCAGTGAGCAGATTTAAAAGGAAATATTAAGTAATAATGTAGAGGGTGCCCAGGATACAGCAGAGAGGGTGGCAGGATGGGAATGCCCGAGGCCTGGGAACGCTGCGTGACAGCATGTGCCCAGCAAGTGGGCAGGAGACAGGCCCAGTCTGTGGACCCTTGGCCCTGCTTTTGCTCAACTGTCCCCAGTGGCCAGCTGTCTGGGTTAGGGGCTATTTTTTTAGAGACAGGGTCTTGCTGTGTCACCCAGGCTGGGTGCAATGGCACTATCATAGCTCATTGAAGCCTCTCACTCCTGGGCTCTAGCGATCCTCCTGCCTCAGCCTCCTGAGTAGATGGGACTACAGGCACATACCACTATGCCTGGCCCATTTTTTTATTTTTATAGAGATGAGGTCTTGCTAGGACACCCAGGCTGGTCTTGAGCTCCCAGCCTCAAGTGATCCTCCAAGCTTAGCCTCCTAAAGTGCTGGGATTACAGGCGTGAGTCACTGTGCCCAGCCTCCCTCCTCCCCTTCTGAGGGCTGAGGCTGCTCTGGGAAGCTTGTCAGCTAATGGAGAGCTGAATGGAACATGCAGGGATCACAGGGTTCCATTAGCCTCCGGCACTTGCACCAACACCCCAGGCACATCAAAATGATCAGAGAGCAAAGTCCACGGAAACTAAATGCCTACCCTAACGTGGGAGGAGAGAATACAGCCGAGTGGCTGGCTTTCCAAGTCACCCAAACTCTCCTTTGCGGTTCCCCAGATGTGCTCTGGGGTTCCCTGGCAGCAGAATCTCTTGTGAGGAAGTGAGGGTGCTGGTAAAATGCAGACCCCTCAGCCACATCCAGACCCACCAAGTGAGATTCTCTGAGCGTGAGGCTAGTGGTCTGCACTCCCCGAGGCCGCTGCATACTCAGGTCTGCTCTCCATGTGCCACCTCTGAGACTTGGCACACCTGCCCAATGTGTCGTGGGGAACGTGTGGGCTGTTCTCCTGGAGGACTTATCTATTTCAGACCAATGGGGAGCTTCCCCAGGGGGTACCATGGAGAGAGTTTTTGGAGCAGGGCTGAGACAGGAGGAATTTATCTTGAAGGTCAAGGAGCAGCTGAACTCAAGGGAGATCCAGGGAGGTAGCCAGTGTCAGAGGTCAGGAAACTGGGATTGTGGGTTAGACTGGGGAGAAGGTGGGAGTGCAGTCGAGGTGGGATAGGGAGGCCCTGAGAACAAAGAGTGTGATCAGGCGGCTACAGTTCGGAATTCCTAAATCCTGGACACATCTCATGTGTGTCTGCCTCAGTAGGGTAATGAAATACCTACTTCAGAGTGTTGTCGTGAGGAACCCACAGGCTAATATGTACAAATAACTGAGAACAGGGTCAGGCACAGGGCTCTGATTGTTATTAATATTTCCTTGTTATTATAATTTGTATTCTACTATGTAGACCTGATATATTTTATGGGACATCTGAATTTTCTTAAAGGATCCTCACTGAGTTGGACAGATCCCTTAGGGGACTGAAATGAATCGTTTTCTTTACAGAGCATCTCTTTGCAGAGCCTATAACTCTGGCTCCTTGTTTTGGGTTTCAATGAACAGTTGTTCGTTGAGCATTTGCTCAACTGGTGTTTTAGAAGACACCAAGAACCTTGGATGGAGTCCTTACCCACGAAGATCTTAAGTTCTTTTGGGGTGGCATTGCCCACATACAAACAGATGTATTGATGCATTGGGGGTTTCAGGAATGGTTTGAAAGGTAGGCATTAAGGGAGACCGGGAAGAAGGAGGTGTAACTTGATCTTGGCTATTACAGGTTGGTTAAAGGAGGGTATGAGAATAGGAAGGGAGAAAGCATTCTCCCTCTGGTAGAGACGGTGACATGGAATATGGAGTGATGGGTGGCTCAGCTAGGAGGGCTGCTGGTGTTGGGGCCAGGGGGCAGATGTGGGGTAACTCTTTTCCTTTAGTTAGTCACTGGTTTCAGGAAGCTGTGTGGTATTGTGGAAAAAGCATGGGCAATAAAGTCAGATCCCTACTCTGCTGCTAACCAGCTATGAGATTATATCACTTCAAGTGCATTTGACTGTATGAACCATAAAATCCAGCTACAGTGCCCCAGTCAAGCAGAGTCTTAGTTTTCCCCATAAGAAGAAATCTGGAAGTAAATAGTCGGGGGCTGGCGTCACACACTTGGGGCCATCAGAGACTCAGGCTCTATCCAGCTTCATCCTTAGCTTGTGGCTTTTGTCCTCATGGCTGTTCTCCCTCTAGGAATCATGTCTAGGTTCTGAGAAGGAAGATGACAGCAGGGTGAAGGAAAATAGACAGGCACAGCTGAATATATCCTTTTCTTTTAAAAAAAAATTATTTTAAAGATGTGGGGTATAATCCAGGATTGGGTACATAAGTGGTCACTGTATAGGTAAAGTTTGGGCCTCCTTTTGGTCCCCACTTCACCTGGTTTGAGATCAGGTAGCCTTGTTGATGTTATGTGCTCTCCCCTCCTTCCCCTGGCAGTTTCCCACCACTGCCAATCCCTTTCTTATTGTATTATGGTAAATGTTCAGGGCCCACTTGAGTGAGTGCATGTGATACTCAGTTCTTTGCTTCTGTGATAGGTCACTGAGTATTATAGACTCTAAATCCATCCAAGTTGCCACAAAGTCCATAATTTTATCCCTCTTTGTGGCTGTGTAATATTCCATCGTGTATATGTACAACAATTTTAAAAAATCCAGACCACTTTTGATGGGCAGCATGGTTGGTTCCGTATTTTTGCTAATGTGAATAGTGCTGCAATAAACATGCATGTGCCGGTATCTTTTTTATAAAATGATTTGAGTTCCTCTGGGTATATTCCCAGAAGGGAGGTTGCTAGGTCGTGTGGAAGGTCAAATTTTAGATTTTTGGGAATCACTACACTTTGTTCCACAGAGGTTATACTAATTTACACTTCCACCAACAGTGTAGAAGCCTTCTTTTTCCCCACATCCTCTAACGCATCTGTTGTTTTTTGAGTTATTGATGATGGCCATCCTGACTGCAGTTAAGTGATACCTTGGTGTGGTTTTAATTTGCATTTCTTTGATGATTAGTGGGGCCGAACATTTTTTTCATGTGTCTGTTGGCTGCTCATATGTCTTCTTTTGAGAAGCATCTATTCATACCTTTTGCCCACTTTTTAAAAAAAATTTTTTAATTTTTAATTTTTATTTTTGAATTGGAGTCTCACTATCGCCCAGACTGGAGTGCAGTGACCACTCCCGGCCACCGCAGCCTCGACCTGCTGGGCTCCAGCGATCTTTCCGCCTCAGCCTTCCAAGTAGCTGGAACTACAGGTGCGCGCTACCACGCCCGGCTTATTTTTTTATTTGTTGTAGAGATGAGGTCTCACCAAGTTGCCCAGGCGGGTCTCGAACCCGCGGGCTCAGGCAATCCACTCACCTCAGCCTCCCAAAGGCGTGGGATTACAGGCTGAGCCACTGAGCCCGGCT
>CAUYQG010182733.1:0-12789 GCA_963574415.1 Tarsius wallacei
GCCACGTTTGCTGATCAGCTGTCTAGAAATGTTTCTATAGCTCTAGCTACTCAGGAAATTATTGATCAGAAGCTAGAAAGCAAGGTTAATGCCTTGGAGAAAGCAGTTTTGGCAGTACGACAAGAACTTGTGACATTAAAAATATAATTGGCTCTCTGTTATCATTCTGAGTTTAAATGGATTTGCCTCACTCCCTTAGAGGTAAATAAGCCTGTTTATACTTGGGACAAAATAAGAAATCATATTCTTGGAATTTGATTTGGAACCACGCAGATCTGAGCATAGACCTAATCAAGTTACATCAAAAAATTCAGGACATGACAGTTGCTGAAAAGCAATCTCGGTTCACTGAATTGGCGAGTTCTATATTTAATAATTTTTTATCATTTGTTAGCCAAAAATCATTGTTGTCTATACTTATCAATGTGGGCATTTGTGGAGCGGTGATTCTTTTGTTGCTGTGTTTACTCCCAATCATCTTCAGAGTATTGAAGAAGAGTATATCTCAGCTCAATATGGAGTTTCATGGTTTTGTGCTAAAAAATAAAATAGTGGAAGATGTTGGAAGCTGGCCAAGGTGGCCCACTGAGCATTAGGAATCAGGGGGTGGTTGAACCTGAGACCACTAGAGTGTGTTCAGGAGCCATGACTTCATTGCCTCTGCCTTCTGTTGGCATGACAGTCTTCTGTTAGCTCAAGCATGAAAACTTCAGAAAGGGATGGACACAAGCTAACATTAGAAACTCGTTTTTCTGATTTCCCTCTGTCTGCAGTTTTGGCTTTTGTCTGGTACAAGTCAGGACCATATCAAAGAGCCCAGGAACTGAGAGCCCAGCATGAACTATTGATTGAGCCAAATTAAGTAAAACTGGTTTTAGATATTTTGTTTAAGTTCTATTGTCTATGTTAGAATTAAGCAAAGGAATAGATAAACTGTTGATCAATAAGAAAATTATTCATAAGTAAACTAAGTAGAATAAAATAAAATATAGATTACATTGATAGAATGGTATAATATTCATAGAAACTGTAATAATCTTTCTAAGGTATATTATTCGAGCATAAGAACTGGAAAGACAAGTTGGGTTTGTTCTCTACCATGCTTTAAGAAATATCTGGTGGATAGGGGATGCCCCCATGCACCTGGATTGTCTGTGTACATGGGAGACATCTGAGTCTGAATTTGCAAAATCTGTAGATAAAAACCCTTTGTACTTTTCAATAAACAGCTTCTGTCACTCGAACAGTAGTCCAGTCCTATTTCTTACTCCCCCTTCTTTCTAATTCTCTTTCCAGGTGCTGAATCTGTCTCACTTCCAGGAACCCCAGACCCTGTGCGAGCTGGACTATTGCAGAGGGCCAGGCAATTAGGAAAACAATAAAGAGGAGAGCCTGGAATGTGGCACACATCAAAGGGGAAAGGTACTCATTTGGGCACTCATCATAGAACAGAGCCATTCACTGGGACAATCATAACAGAGAAGAGTTAGTGCCTTGGAAACCCATCACAGAAAAAAGCCAGTAACTGTGTCACCCATCAGAAAGGAAGGCTAGTCACTGGGACAGTTATGGATGAAGCTCAGTAACTGGAAATACACAGAGGAGGGTTAGTCACTGAGATACCCACTTTAGAAGAAGGTACTCTAATGGGACACCCACAATGGAAGAGGAATAGTCATTGTGACACCCATCACAGAGAAGGCCAAGTCACTAGGGAACCCATAACAGGATAGGACTAGCCACTGGGACACATCATATATGAAAGTTGGACACTGGGGTGTCAGTCACATGGGAGGCCTAATCTCTGGGTTACCTATTATGAAGTCCAGTCACTTAGATACACATAACCAAGCAAAACCACTTACTGGGGCACCCATTATGATGAGGTTCTTTAATATGACATCTATCGCAGAGGAAGGTTTTTCACTGAGGTAACGATTATGGATAAGTGACAGACACTGGACAAAAATTACAAATGAGGCACGGTCATTGGGACATCCTTAATACAGGTGGGCAGGTCACTGGGGAACAAATATGGGACAGACCCAATAATTGAGACACCAATCACAGAGAAAGACCAGTCACTGGTGTACACATCACAGAGGAGAGCAAGCCACTAGGGCACTTACATTTCAGGAAGGACAGTCACTGGTTATGTATCATAGAGGTGGGATAGTCACTGGGACACCAATTTTGGAGAAGGGTTATTCACTGGGACAACCATAACAGATTACAGCTATTTACTAGGGCATCCATCACACAGGAGAGCCAGTCATATGGACACCAATTACAGATAATTAGTTATTTGGACATCAATCACAGAAAATGGGAAGCCATTGTGGCACCCATCACAGATCATGGCCTGTTACCATGTTTCCCATCAAACAGGAAAACATAGTCACAAAAGCATCCATTACAGAGGATTAGTAATCACTAGAACACTTATCAAAGATGGGTTCTTTTTACTTTCTCATCCATCAAGAAGGAGGGCCAGTTACTGAAGCACCAATCATAGAGACAGATTATCAACTGGGACTTCTTTTATTGAGGAGGGGAAGTCACTGGGACAGCATCACACAGGATGGTCAGTCATGAGCTTTCCCATTAAATGAGGGATTTTCACTGGGGAATCTATTAATGAGAAGGTCCATGAAGTGGAACAATCTTTACAGAGGAGGGGTAGACAATGGGGTCACAATTATGGAGGAGAGTCAGACACTGAAGCACCAATTACTGAAGAGGTTCCGTTACTAAAGCTCCCATAATAAAGGAGGCCAGTCACTGTGGCATCCATTGTGAAGAAAGCCCAGTTACTGTGACAACTATAATAGAAGTGTGCCAACCACTGGGACACACATCATAGAGAAGAGCAAGACCCTGGGGCATCAATCACAGAGAAGGCTGAGTCACTAGGAAATTCATAATAGAGGAGCTCCTGTGATCGGGGCATCCACTATGAAGGAGCCCCAGTCACCAGGGCAAACATAGAGGAGAGCTAGTAACTGGGTCACACATCACAGACAAAAGCTAGACACTGAAACACAGAGAATACAGAAGCATTAGTCATTAGGGCTTCCATTATGGATGAGGTTCTGTCACTGGGGCACTGATCACATAGGACAGTCAGTCACTGGGAAATCCATCACAGAGTAGTTCCAGTCAATGAGGCACACATTATAGATTAATGCAGGTTACTGTGGCACACATCACTGAAGAAGGTGTCACAATAGGGTAACAAACAGAGAGGGCAACTAGTCACTGAAGCACCCAGCACAGAGCAGAGCCTGTCACTGGGGCATTCATTACAAAGGGTTGCCAGTCACAGAAGCATGATTCACACAGGTGGTTAGTCACGAAGGAAACCATAACAGAGAAGATCAAGTCAATGTGTCATGCATTAGGAGAGCTCAGTCACTGAGGCTCTGATACCAGAGGAATTCCACTAATTGGACAGTAATTACATAAGAGAGAATATCAGTGTGGTAGCAATCACAGAGAAGGGTTAGTCACAGGAGAAACTTTCACAAAGCAGGCATATTAAGAGTGGAACCCATAATAGAGGTCAAATAATCACTGAGGCATCCATCACAGAGTAGGACCATTCTCTGGGGACCTGTCACTGAGGACTTCTACATTCTGAGGCTCCTATCACAGAGAGGGGAAGTCAGTATGGCACCTATTATGAAATGTCAGTCATTCGGGCTTCAAACACAGAGGAGGGCCAGCTACTAGGGCAATGATTACAGAGGAGGATGAGTCTCCTGAGCACACATTTTGAAGGAAGGCTAGTCACAGGGTAACATGGAACAGAAGTGGACTACACATTGAGGTAACCATTATAGAGGAGTTTCAGTGACTGTAAATCCCTCACAAAAGAGGGCTGGTTGCTGAGTTACCCTTTATGGAGGAAGACCAGTCATGGGGAAAAAATCACAGAAGAAGGCTAATCATTGATGCACCCACCACATAAGAGAGCCTGTTACTGTGACACCTATCAAAGAGAAGAGTCAGAAACTAGGGCACAGAGGTGAACCAATCATTAGGCCACTAATCACAGAGGAGGCCATTCAATGTCCATTCCTTAATCGTGGTTGGGCAGTCACTGAAAAAAAATGCAGAGGTAGCAAGTCACTAGAGTGCCCATCACAAATGAAAGTCAGTCACTTGGACATAGATTACAGATAACAGTCTGTCAGTGGAGCACTGCTCACAGAATAAGGCAAGTCAATGAGGCACTAAAGACTAAGGATAGACAGTTTCCTAAAAGAGAGTAGAGCCAGTCACTGGGGACATGATCATAAAGGAATTCTAGTAACTCTGGCACCCATTACAGAGGACCACTCATGGAGGAATGGCAGGCCCTAGGACATTCATCAGAGTTGAGGACCATTCACTGGGGCACCCATCACAGAGCAGGACCATCATTTGGGCATGCATAACCGATGGGGGATAATGACTAGGACACCCTTCAGAGAGTTGGTCATTGCACCAGGAAACAATCACAGAGGAACACTGGTCACTGAGAAACCCACAAAGAGGATGGTTAGTCACTGTGGCAACCCAAACAGAAAGGTTCCAGTCCCTGAGGCACCCAATATGGAGGAGGATTATTTACTGGGACAACCAACACAGGATGACCAGTCACTGGGGCAGAAATCACAGAAAAGAGACAGTGAAGGTGACACACTTTATAAAGAAGAGCTTTTCACTGGGGCATCCAATATAAAGGAGGCCGAGTTACTGACACACCCAGCACAGGGGAGGACACCTAATATGGAGGAATATCAGTCACTAGGGCACAAATCACTAAGCACAGTCACTGGGGCACCTATAATGGAGAAGAGCTGGTCACTGTGGCACCTATTATGTAGGAGACACCAGTCATTGGGGCAAAAATCACAGAGGATCCTGCACACAGGGGAACCCAGAATTGAAGATGATCAGTCACTAGAGCATTTATTGCAGATGTGAGCCAGTCACTAAGACACCAATCAGAGATTAGAGACATTCACTGGGGCACCCATCTCACAGGAGGGCAAGTCAATGGGACACCAATTACAGAGGAGGCACAATTACTGAAAATAACATCTAAGGGATAGTTAGTCACTGGGGACCTTAATTTGGAGGATGTTCTGTTAAAAGGACATACATCATAGAATAGACTTAACCACCGTGGCACTCATCACAGGCAATGACCTGTTATTGGATTTCCAATCACAAAGATCCAGTTATAGTGCACCCATTTGGAAGAGGGCCAGTCATTGAGGTGCCTATCACAGTGCTGGGTTAGTTATGGGTGCACTCATCATATATGAAGGCCAATCCCCTGGGGACCAAGCACAGGGGAGAAAAAGTAACTGTGGCACATTTTTGGAGGGCACTCATTACTGAGATACTCAACAAAAAAGAGGACCAGTCATTAGAACACTCATTAAGAAGGAGATGAAGTCACTGGGACAACTATTACAGAAGAAAACCAGACACTGTGCCACCCTTTACAGAGGAGGGCTATTTTCGAATTCATCCATTATGGATGAGCTGGTAACTGGAGCACTGAAACAGAGGAGGTCTAGTATAGTGTCACCCACCACAGACAATTACCAGTCACTGGGGTACATATTATAGAGAAGGTTCAGTCACTGGGACACCCATCATAGAAGATAACTACTCACTGGAAAATCTAAGAGAAATGCCAATTGCTGATAAAACCAGCACAAAAGATAACCAGTCAGTGGACACCCATCACAGAGGTGGGCTTGTCATTGGGGCTACCATCACAGAGGAAAGTCTGTCATTAAATCAGACATCACAGATGAAAGCCAGCAATTTGGGGCACCCATTAGGAGGTCTCTGTCACTAGGGCTGTGATCACAAAGCAGCGTAAGTAACTGGGGTGTTCATCACAGAGGAGCCAAAGTCAGTGTGGTACCCATCACAAAGGGAGGCTAGTCACTGAAGCACCCATCACATAATAGAACCAGTCACTGGTTCACTTGTTAGGAGAAAGCCCAATAACTTGCCTCATTTCAGAGAAAGGTTAGTCACTTGAGCGCACATTACAGAGGACAGCCTGTCACTGTCACTGAGGCACCCATTATAGAGGAGGGTTAATAATAGGCCCTCACCCTAGAGGAAGTTTGGACACTGAGGCACCTATTTGGGGGAGAGCCAAACATTGGTGTACTTATCACAGAGAAGGGTCAGGCACTGGTGCCCTCATCACAGAGGTGTTCTGGCATTGGGGAAGCCATTACAGAGGAGGGCTAGTCATTGATGCACCCACGAAAGAAGAAATTCTCTCACTGGAGAACACATACAAGAGGTCAGGTAGTCACCGAGGCACACATCTGAGAGGAGGACTAGTCCCTGTGGCACCCATCACAGAGGAGGGCTAGACACTGTAGCACCCATCACAGAGGAGGGCTATCCATTATGTAAGAGAACCATTCACTTGGACAATCATCACAGAGCAGGACCAGTAACTTGTTCACCCATTACTGAAAAAAAGGAGGAATTATCTCTGGGCACCCAATATGGGAACACCCATCACAGAAGGGACACCCATCACAGAAGAAGGATAGTCCACTAGGGCATGCAATACAGAAGAGGACCAATAACTGGACACAAATTATAGAGGAGGCACAGTCACTGAAGCACTAATAATAGGGAGGGCTAGTCACTGAGGCAAACTTTATATAGAAGACACAATTACTTTGTGATCAATCACTGAGAAAAACTTCTCTGGGGCAACAATTATCAAGAATGATAAATCACATTTATTTTTACTTATTTATTTTTATTTTAAAATTGTGGGATACAATTCAGCGTTTGGTATACACATATTCATTGTGTAAGTTTCCTTTTTGATGGGGTGTGCCCCTCCTTCCCCAGACAGATTTCCACTATATTCAAAGCCCTGGTGCCCACTCCTGCAGCAGTTTCCCACTACTATCAATCATTTTATTACAGTATTGCTATACTTGTACAAGGTCCACTAATGAGTGAGAACATGTGATACTCAGTTCTATGTTTCTGGGAAAACCACTCAGTATTATAAACTCTAATTCTATGCAGGTTGCTGTGAAGTTTATGACTTTGTAGTTTATGGTTGTATAATATTACATTGTGTATACATACCACATTTTTTAAAAATCCAGTCTTCTTTTGAAGGGTATCACTGTTGATTCCATGTTTTTGCTATTGTGAACAATGCTGCTATAAGCATATGTGCAGGTATCTTTTTTACAGAGTGATTTGAGTTCTTCTGGGCATACGCCCAGTAGGGGGAGATTGGGGTCATATAGAAGGTTGATTTTTACAACTTTCAGGAATCGCTACACTGTTTTCCATAGAGGCTGTACTAGTTTACATTCTCACCAAGAATGTAGAAGTGTTCCCTTTTCACCACATACTCTCCAGCATCTGTAATTTTTTGTTATTGATGATGGCCATGCTGAATGTAGTTAGGTGGTATCACAATGTAGTTTTAATTTGCATCTCCTTGTAGACTAGTGAGACTGAACATTTTTTCATGTATCTAGTTGCTGCTTATGTTTCTTTGAGAACTATATACTCATATCTATTGCCTACTTTATAATGGAGTTTTTTTTTTTTCTTTTCATATGTTTGTGCTCCTTGTAGATTCTACATGTCAGGCCTTTGTTAGACATGGAGTTGGCAAATATATTTTCCCAGTCTCTGGGCTATGTCCCTACACTCTTGATGGTTTCTTTGGCTTTGCAGAAGCATGTCAGTTTGATGAGGTCCCACATGTCTATCTTATCTCTAATGGCATGGGCACTTAAGGTTTTGATCAGGAATTGGTTGCCAGATACAATTTTCATAAGAGTATCTCCTGTATTTTCAGGTTCTTATAATATAAGGTTTTAAGTCTCTGATCGATTTAGAGTTGTTTTTTTCTGTATGGTGATAGGCAGGGGTCCTGTTTCAATCTTCTGTATGTTAACAGTCCATTTTCCCAGCACCATTTACTAAATAGGTTCTTGTCTCCTCAGTGGTTGGTGGAGGAGGTTTTATCAAAGATGAGTTGGTGGAGAAATTGAGGTTTTGCTTCTGGGATCTCAATTATATTCCATTGCTCTGTATGCCTGTTCTTGTATAAATACCAAACCATTTTAATTATTGTAACTGTATAATCAATTTTAAAGGCTGGGAATGTGATATCTAATGTTTTGTTTTTTGTTTTGTTTTGTTTCTGATTAGGATTATTTTGGCTATTCTTAGATGTTTATGTTTCTGCATGAATTCCTGTGTTGTTTCTAGGTCTGAGAATAATATTGCTGGTAATTTGGTAGGTATTGTGATAAATCTATAGACTGCCTTAGGCAGAAAGAAAATCTTAACAAGGTTGAATCTTTCAATCCATGAGCATGAATATTTTTCCACTTGTTTGTGTCATCATTGATTTCTTTGAGCATTATTTTGTAGTTTTCATTGTAAAGGTCCTTTACGTCTCTGGTTAGGAAGATGCCAAATATTTTATTTTTTGGTGAATATTGTGAATTGGATTGTGTTTGTTTTGAGGGGCAGTTCTGATTTTTTTAAATTATTGGTGTATAGAGACACGACTGTCTTTTGCACATTTATTTTATGCCCTGAGACTTTTCTAAACTCCTCTATCAGTACAAGGATGTTCTCTTTGGTGTTCAAGGTATAGAATCATGACTGCAAAGAGATAAATTGACTTCCTCTTTTCCTTTTTGGATATCCCTGATCACCTTCTCTTCTCTGATGCCTCTAGCTAGGACTTCCAAAAGTTTGTTCAACAGGAAGGGTGAGAGTGGGCATCCTTGTCTTTTTCCAATTTACAGGGGAAATGGTAACAATTTATGTCTATTTAGCAAAATGCTGGCTATGGGTTTCTTGTAGATGGCTCTTACTATGTTGAAGTATGTTCCTACTATGCCTAATTTAGGAGGATTTTTATCAAGAAGGAGTGCTGGATATTATCAAAAGCTTTTTCTACATCTAATAATATAATATTTTTTTGTTTTTACATCTGTTTATGTATATAATTACATTTATGGTCTTACGGTTGTTGAACTGAACTGGCATCCTTGGGATGAAGCCAACGTGGTTGTAGTGGATGATTTTTGGGATGTGTTGTTGAATCCTTTTTGCTAGGATCTTTTTGAGAATTTTAACTTCTGTGTTCATCAAGGATATTGACCTGTAGTTCTCTTTTTTTGTTGGGTTTTTACTTGGCATGGTTATCTATGTTATGCTAGCTCCATAAAATGATTTGGAGAGAGTTCCATCTTTCTAGGTCACCTAGAATACTTTCAATAGGATTGGCCTCAGTTTCTCCTTGTATGTTTTGTAGAATTCTGCCTGAAAGCCATCTAGTCTAGGGCTTTTTTTTTTTTTTGTAAGTATATTTCTAATGACATAGTTAATTTTCTGGATTTTTATTGGTCTATTTACAGTCTCAACTTCTTATTTCAGCCTATGGAAGTTGTATGATGCCAGAAATTTCTAATTTTTTTAGATTTTCAAGTTTGTCTCCATACATGTGTACTTAGTCTCTGATAATCTTTTGTATTTCTTCAGGGTCAGATGTGAGTTCATATTTTTTGTTATTGATTATTTTTATTTGGGCTTTTTCTCTTATTCTTGGTCAGTTTAGCTAAGGGATCACCAATCTTGTTTTTTCTTTCAAAGATCCAGATTTTTGTTTCATTGATTCTTTGTATTATTTTTTTGTCTTCTATGTCCTGGTTTGGGGCTTTTATTTTGGTGATCTGGATTATTCTACTGAAGTTAGGGTTTTTGATGATTTTCCATTTCTAGCTTTCTTAGGTGACTTGCTAGGCTGTTAACTTGTGATCTTTCCATTTTCATCATGTGTGTTTGTAGAGATATGAATTCCCCTCTTACTACTGCTTTCATAGCAGCCTAGAAATTTTGGAAAGTTAATTCTTCATTTTCATTTGTTTCCATGTACACTTTTATCTCTGTTTTTATATACATATTGACTCAGGAGTTGCTTAAAATCATTTTGTTTTGTTTCCATGTGTTTATGTTTTTTGGGGAAATTTGTTAATGTTGATATATATATATATATTTTCCACTGTGGTCTGAGAAGGTGCATGGTACAATTTCAATCTTATGCATTTTTTATGTTTGATTTACCACCGGCATTAGAATATATTCCATGTGGTGATGACTAGAATGCATATTCTATGTTTGTTGGGTGGAGTGCCCTGTGGGTATCAATGAAGCCCATTTGGCCAAGGGTTACATTGAGGTTCCGGATCTCCTTGCTGAATTTTTGTGTTGATGATATGTGTAAGGTTGTGATTGGTGTATTATAGTCCCCAGCTATGACAATATTAGAGTCAATATCTTTTTTTATGTTTCTACAAGCTGCTTTATGAAAGTTGGTACTCCTCTGTTGGGTGTGTATATGTTTAGGATGGATATTTCTTGTTGATGGTTGAGACTTTCATAATTATATAGTGACCTTCTGTAAATTTTTTTAATTTTTGGTAGATTAAAGAGTATTTTGTCTGAAGTTAAGATCACCAGTCCTGCTTTCTTTTGTATTCTGTTCTCCTGAAATTTTGTTTCCCATCCTCTTTCTTTGAGTCTGAGTGTACTTTCTGGTGAGATGAGTCTCCTGGATTATATTTTACCTGATTATATTTTATCGATTTTGTCATTCCATGTCTTTTCAGTGGTGCATTTCGTCATTCACATTTGGGCTACTATGGAAATTTGAGAGTTTATCCTTATCATGATGTTTAATAGAGTTGTTGTTGTTCCTATTGATTGGTTGTTTTTCCCTTGATTTGGGGGTTGATTCATGTGTGTTTTTAATCTTTTTCCTACATTCTTATGAAGAATGTTGTTGTTCTTTCCCCCTTGATTCTGTGTTTAATACTTTCATAAGTATTTATTGTAGAGGTGGTATAGAGGTAGTGTATGTTCTTAGAAATTAACACTCTGGGAAAGATTTTAATTCTCTCATTGATGAAGCTTAGCTTAGCTGAGTAGGTTATTCTTGGTTTATTGTGTTTATCTTTAAGGACTTTGAATATTTGTATCCAAGCTCTCCTAGCCTCAAGTGTTTCTATAGATAAATCTGTTGTTATTCTAATTGGAATTTCCTGGTAGGTAGTCTATTTTTTTTGTCTTGCTGCCTTTACAATTTTTTTCTTTTATTTCAACACTTTTAGGCGAATTATTGTATGTCTAGCAGTTGGTGTTCTCATTTGTTGTCTTACAGTGGTTCTCTGAATCTCCTGTGTTAGAATTTTTGCTTCACTGATGAAATGAAGGATATTTTCTTTAATAATTTAATGGAAAGTTTGTTTCAGGTTGGTCTCTGTCTCTCTGCCTCAGGAAGTCCAATCACTCTTAGGTTCAGACTCTTGTTAAATCACTCATTTCTTGAAGATTTTGTTTTGTCTTTTAAAGCCTCCATTCTGTGTTTTTGATAGATTTGTTAGGTTTATATTTTGGTCCTCAAGCTCTGAGACTCTTCTGCTTGGCTAATTCTGCTTTCCATGCTTATCAGTTTGTTATTGATTTCAATCACAGTAATCTTTACTGCAGTTATCTCAGTTATCAACTCCTTCCTATGTTCCTCTTGTCTCTCTTCAATTCATTTTATTCTCTCTATTAATGTCTTGATATCTAGATTTGTAGTATGGAACCAATTATCCTGGGGACTCTTCATTGTTTGCAATCCGAAGTCAGTTTTCTAAGTGTCTGACCTCTCAGGGGTCTGTGAGAGCCCCATAATCTTCTTTTGTTTTTTCTTCATTTGTGTAGATTTTCCTACCCTCTTATTCACGAGGCAGTCACAGTCACTGGGTTCAATATTATGCAGAAACTACATCACAATAACACCCATCAGAAAAGAGGGTCAATCAATGGGGTACTCATTATGGAAGTGGAAAATCCAACACAGAAGAGGTCTAGTCACTGCAGAAAACAGAATGGAGTAAGAAAAGTCACTGGGAACCAATGAAAGAGAAGGAACAGTCAGCAGTGCATCAATCAGAGGAAGGGAAAGTCACTTTCTCACCCATTTGGAGGGGGATTACTTGCTGAGACAACCATCTCAGATAAATGCCAATCATGAGGACATCTATCACAAATGTCGACCAGTCACTAGGGCATCTATCAGAAAAGAGGAGCAGTCACAAGAGCAAGCATCAAAAAGCAGGGCCAATCACAGTGGCAAACATTACAAAATAGGGGCAGTTAAAAAGACACACATAATAGAAAAGGGCTAGTCACTAGGCAAACCATCACAGAAGAAGGTTTGTCACTGTTTCAACCATCACAGAAGAGTCCAGGAGATGAGCACCAATTGTACAATGTGGTCAGTCACTGGGACATCCATCACAGTGAGAGACAAGTCAGTGGAGCTCCCTTAGCACAAAAGGGACAATTGTGGGAAAACCCAACACAAGACAGTACTAGTCAGTAGAGCAACCAGTATGAAGAAGGCCAATCACTGGGGCACCCATCAAAGAGGATTTGATCACTTGGGTACAATCACAAATGAGAACAAATTATTGAGAAATGGTTTACATAGTAAAGAAGGTCACTGGAAACTAATCACACAGGGGGGCCAGTCAATGATGCACACAATTCGGAGAAGGGACAGTCACTGAGGCTTCAATCAAAAAGGAAACCCATTCACTGAGACACCAATTACAGACGAGGGTCACTCAGTGGTGCAGACATTTCAAGGAAGACCTGTGGGAGGCCAGCCCCTGAGGAGAGATTTAGAGGGTCCCTGGGAGGTGTGGTGGC
>CAUYQG010182736.1:0-15877 GCA_963574415.1 Tarsius wallacei
TGGATAAAGAAAATGTGGTACATATACACAGTGGGATAGTATGCGCCCATAAAGAAGGACAAATATATGGACTTCACAGCAACTTGGATGGATTTGGAGTTGATCATACTCAGTGATCTATCACAGAAACAAAGAACAGAGTACCGTATGTTCTCACTCATAAGTGGATCTTGAACAGTTACAATACTGTAAGACAGCTTTTGGCAATAATGGGAAACTGTCAGGAGAAGGGGGTTGGGATTTACAGATGAGGGAAACTGCTTGGGTAGGAGGAGCATACCTCATCAACAAGGGTATCTGCATAATCAATGTTTGTATACCTAACCCTGAATTGTACCCCACATCTTTATAATTAAAAAATAAATAAATAATATATATTTTTTAAAAAGACCATAAATTTTGAAGATATAAAAATAAAGATTTTTATATTGCTAAATATATATATATATGATCAAATGTCATTCAAGATACCATGTTCAACAATAACCGAATTAATAAAGATATCCATACAATCTGCTCTTTAATATTTTGCAGCTATAAGCAACTTGATGAAGCCTTTTTCCAAATTTCAATCAATTTTGATTGGATCTTGAAAATTGGCATTGCTCAAACCAACTAGATCTCAGTAAATAATAAAAATATGAAATATAATACAGTCAACAAAAGTGGCTGAAAGTATGTACAGTAAAAAATTTTTAGTGAAACTTGAAACTAACTCCTTAAAAATAGGTTTTGTTGGCTGCAAAAAATACTGAGTCTATGGGGTGAATATTTCTATAACAAAAGTAACAGAATTCTTTCTAAAAGGGCTTGTAATTGTCAATGTGATGTCACACTGAAGACTGGTTGACATATTAATATTTTCTACCTTTTAAATTCCTTTGTTAATATGAGAACATAGGAAATTTTCTGAAATAATGAATGCCATTATAACAAGGATGTGTATTTCAAAAAAGTATTTTGTTTTGTCAAGGAAAAATGCTAAACAGCAGCATCAATAGTAGCAATATAACTGCCAAAATCAGATTCCTCCAAGGAAATGCTTCTGGAAAAGTTTTATTCAAAATGATGTACTTTGATGTTATGAGCAGAATTTTCCAACTGAAAAATGTTTTTTTTAATCGAGCGTAGTTAGCCAAATGGCCTATCTGTTTTTGACCACCCACTTAAGAAGCAGAGATCTGGGAAGTATTTATTATCAGTCCCTTTTGCAGGGAAATATTGAAGTTAAAACTCTTGTATTCCTTTCTGTTAAGCATTGTGCTTTCTGTGTATGGTTTGTGTGGGTGTAAAATTCCTAGTGATGTGTTAGCAGTGTTTCCTTTGAGGCTTCTTAGTACCTCATCCATCACAAACTCTTTTGAGAGTTCATCTACCAGAATCAGTTTTGATCGCTTTACTCAAAATTTTTCAGCACAGTAGCTTTTTTTTGTACCTATAAGCAATATTTCCTAGCTAAATATTTGCATTTTTTTCATTGTATTCTCATAAGCACCATTGTAATTTCATTCCATACCTTTTTCATACATGCCACATTCTATTTACACAGGGCACCGTGTCATGAGTCTCCAATACAACTGTGAGTTACCTACAGGCAAAGAGATTGTGATATAAATTTGCTCACCTTATACAATGCATGAGTTACTCACTTATATACTCACTGTTGCTGAGTAACTGCTAAAGCAGTGTTTGAATTCATGATTGACTTGACTAACACCATCAAGAAGTGGTATATTTACTGTACTTGGATCTTTATACTGAAGTTTGTAACTGTTCGTTTTTATAACTTTATTAAAACTGATATTCAAGATTTGACTGGTAGAACGCTATGCTGTCTGGAGTCTGGTGATTCTAAACTTTTAAAATATGTGCCTTTCATAAAAATGGCATGTTCTACCTAATCATCGTCACCACCACACATAAATATAAACTGTGAACCACTCGACTTAGGAAATTGAGGCCTTATTGTATGAATTAATTATTATTTGTAAAATAAATCTGAAAAAGAGATATTTCATCTTTGTAACTACTAGGTTAACACTTTCATTTGTTTTATTTTAAAATGTTTTAAAATTAGAGAAGAGTAGCAAATATGTGACTGAGTGTTTCCATGAATCTTTATCCAGCTTTTTCTAATAGTAATATATTTTTGTTCTGGAGAATGATATTTAATCTCAATAATCTTGGAATTAGAAATGTTCTTTATACTTGTGGGTTTTTTTTTTTTTTAAGTTTGACAGTGGGCACAGTTGGAAGATAAGTACAGATTGTTTCCTATTAAGAAGACAGAAGTTGGCCAGGCTCAGTGGTTTAGCCTGTAATCTCACGCTTTGGGAGGCTGAGGTGAGTGGATTGCCTGAGCCCGTGGGATCGAAACATGCCTGGGCAAGTTGGCGAGACCTCATCTCTACAATAAAAATCAAAAAAATTAGCCAGGAGTGGTAGCGCGCGCCTGTAGTTCCAGCTACTTGGAAGGCTGAGGCGGAAGTATCGCCGGAGCTTAGCAGGTTGAGGCTGCAGTGGCCGGGAGCAGCCACTGCACTCCTGTCTGGGTGACAGAGTGAGACTCCAACTCAAAAAAAAAAAAGAAGACAGAAGTTATTCCTGATGGAATAAAAAAACACACTTCTTAAGTATTCTTTTCAGAATGTCAGACCAAATATCTAACTATAGCATCTATTCATAAGAAATGCAGGGCTACTGGGACATGTCTGCCAATCCCATAAGGACACAGTTTCCAAAACACAAAATGTGTGATAATCTACAAGACAAAACTTTTCATTTATTGAACAAATATGATATGAAAGAGAGGGAGTTACACACTATAGATGAAAGGATACTTAAACATATACCCTCTTTTAAGCAAACTTTGAAGAACATATAACACAAGGGCCTTCTGCTTTGGAGAAGATATGTACGTGTACTTTTCTTTATTTATTCCACTCATTACAAACAAAACACACACATATGTGTGTACATATGTGTGCATGTGTATATAAAGAGAGATTAAGACAGAGACTATGAACTGGAGAATGCAGAACAGCTTAAGAACTCTAAACTTAAGGAGCAACAAGGCGATAGTTTTTATTTTTAAGTTTGCTGAGTTTTATTTTTGCCCCATCATATGCTAGATTAAATGTTGAGGAACCTAACAACCTAGAAGTACTCTTGGCTGCACGCAAAGATAACACCAACCAAAGTCACTCTTTCTTCTACTCAAAGGAGCATACAGACAGTCAATCTAATAAAGGAGACTGTCAGAAATTATTAACTCCATCCAAACACTACTGTATACATTTTACAACTCTACTCTTAGCTATGGCAGAACAGCTAAGTGGGAAGACTAGACTTCAAAAGTGAGGTGGTAGCCCAACACCTCTACCAGAGTGGCATACGTAGGTGTCATTAATGTCCTCATGGAAAATCAGGACTTTCACCATTGCCCAGTAGTAAAGAGGTCACCTCTACCATGTGTCATGTATGCATCCTACTCCTATCCTGCCCAGGGATGATGAGGAGAACCATAAACTGCAAGTCAATGGGAAAGCTAGACTTTTATCTTTGCCAGCAAATAACAAGACAGTAGTCTCCCAGCAAGGTCCCTGTAAGAGCAGTGCCACAAACAACGGACTAACACAGAATGTTTAAATTAAATTCAGTAACAAAACATGATGTGATAATATCCAGGTTTCTATGGAAAACCACTTGCCATACAAAGGACCAGGAGGATTTTAAAGTCAGTAAAAAAGACTATTAAAAAGTAAATATCTTTGTGTATGAGGATAGATAGGGGTCCTGTTTCAATCTTCTGCATGTGGTGTAAGCCAGTTTTCTTTTAATAATAAAATCATGTTTTGTGGTCTTTAGTGTCATACATGACAAAAGATTTTTAAGACTCTAAATAATTTTAACCCATTTATCTCTTGTCTATTATTACTTAATTATCTTCTTAAACATTTCAATTCAATTGATTCATCAGATATTGCCCTTTCTAGAGACAAAATTACTTTTCCCCTAATAGCTTATTTAATACAAATGTTTTTTGTACTCATTATTTTTTTCCTGACACCTTACCTAGCTAGATATGTGACCGACTAATCTTTTTTTCTTCCTCAACCTAAAAAGCATCTAGATCTGATGCCACTGATACATGTAGGCTCATTTTTATGTCTTGTCCTAAAATGTCATAAGACTGATAGCTAATTGAGGTGTTATTCTTCAATCTGTTCATGTCTGGAAAATTATGTGAATAAAATTTTTCCAAATAAGCTTTTCTAGTATTGATAAAAAGGATAAGGAATAAAGCTTTTCTTTAACAATGAATTCATGTTCTCACAATCATTCCAGTGAATCTTTATGCAATCCTCTTCCTTTGAACTACTTTAAGGCTCTTTTATTAATCTTTTAGTACTCTACAAGTTCATAATCAAAGTTTATTTCAGTCAAAGTTAATTCCACTACATGCATTTATTCATTAAGCAAACAATTATTGAGTATCAGATTAAGCACATTGATCTGACTTTCAATGAGCTTTGTCTGATAGGGGAGACTGACAAACAGAAAAATACAAACAACTAAAATCACAGAAATATCAATTCAATAACCACATGTTTAGCAGCTAAAATGTTGCAGGCAGAGTGGCTTCCAAGATCAAGAAGATAAGGTCCTAATCTCAGTTTACAATTGTCAGACAGATATGTAAACAAATTCAAAAGTGTCTTACAAGTGTTGCAGGACCAAAGACAGAAGTATGTATAGGTGAATGAAGACTCAGATGAGGAAATTAATATTTCTATTCTAATTTTGATGTGGGACTAAGGCTTGGGGTATGAAATTGAAGGCAGGGCACCAGTTTTGTGCTCATCAAAATGCCTATATGAGAAATAATGACAGTTTAAACTGAAGCTGAAATGTCATGGATGGCAGGATAATATGACTTTAAAAAGATTTAAAGGGTAGATTCGATGTGATCAAGTTTTTGTGAAGAATAAAATGAGATAAAAAGCAAACAAACAAAAAAATCAAACACAAACAAATAACCCAATATGGTATCAGGTTTCTGGTTTGGACAATTAGATGGATGGGGGCACATTAACAAAGGCAGAACATAAAAATCTATAACAGGTCTGGGGACATGATGAGTTAACTTCTGAATTTATTCAGTTTGAGATTCCTAGGCAGCAAAACAGTGAAATGTGGGTTTGGAACTCAGCAAAAATGTGGCTTAGTGTTAAAGTTTTATAAGTTTTTACTATTAATGTATAAGGAGTTTAAGCCATAGCAGTGAAAATGAAGGAAGAAAATGATATAGGAAGAACACAAAAGAAATAACAGTAAATTCATGGATCAACATTAAAGTAGATGGAAAAAAGGAAATAATGAAGAAGAGTAGCTTGGAGTAGCTCAAACAGTAGAACACAGAGTAAGCCTACCAGGAAGTTAAAAAGGGCTAAACACTTTAATAGAGAAGAGGTCAAATAAAGGTAGATGTCAAGAAAAAGATGACATAAAAAGGTTCATGGATTTGGCAGCTAAAAGGTGATGACTTCTGACAGATGATCAGAAAACTGAAAGAGTGAGGGAGAAATAAAGTAGCAGAGATATTAAGCACTCTAGAAGCGTTTCTACAAATGGGAGAGGACTTCCATATTTGTATGGATTCTCATGTCTTCTTCAATTTAACTATTAACATTTTAAGTAATCTGTCTTTCAAGGCTACTTGCTGTTGAGACATCATGAAAGGGTAGCTCAGAATGAAAGGGCTGTTAGTACCTCACTTGCAAGATGTAAAAAAATGCAAGAACTTTATGAATTGTCTTACAATAATACATTCTGTGTATGCTTCCTTTACATATAATCATCATAAATATCTATTCCAAGAAAATGACTTTTCACTCTTTTAATGGCATTTTTCTTTTAAATAGACAAATACTTCTACTAATAATAAAGTCCATTTTATGGTTAAATGTATTTGTTACTGCTTGAAATATTTTTCCTTATATAGATATGAAAATGTTTTTATATGTCATAATTTAGATTCTTGATAGTGTAACTTTCACATTAAAATGTATGATGTGAGGTTAGGGTTCAACATTTATTTTTTTCCAGCCATATAGATATCTATTTAAGTTAGCATTATTCATGGAAAGGCCATCTTTTCCCTACTTTACTGTTGTATAATGATTGTTATTAAATCAATGACTATAGATATATGAATCTATTTCTGGATCTTCTCTTTAGTTTAATTAATAAATTCCTTTTGTTGACACTCATGCCACTCAAAAACACTCTGGTGACTTTGGTAGCTTTACTAGAAGACATATCTGGGAGTAAAAGTTTCCTATAGGGGTTTTCCTTCTTCAAGACTGTCTTGGCTATTTTTGGACCTTTGCATATCATTCTGCTAGAAATCATTAGGATTTATTCTAGTGGGGATCTGTTATCAACAAATTATCTTGGTTTTTCCACCTAGAAATTTCTTTTCGGGCATTCATTTCTTAAAGACATTTTTGCTGGAATAGAATTTTGGCTAGCTATTATAGGTTGAGTGCTTCTAATAAAAAAATCTAAAATCTGAAATGCTCTAAAATTGAAATCTTTGTATGACATGACACTCAAAGGAAATGCTCATTGGAGCATTTTGGATTTTGAATTTTTGGGTTAGCAATATCCAAATTGTAAGTAAAATCTCAATGTTAAAAAAAAATCTAAAATCCAAGCACTTTTGGTCCCAAGCATTTTGGGTAAGGGATACTCAACCTATATTTCTTTAAATATATTTAAAATGTCATAGAATGGTCTTCTGTCAATGTTAATATTGGGAAGTCAGATGCCAATTTTATTTTTTCTGTCTTAAACAAATATGCACCCCCCCCCCATCTTTTGGCCTCTTCTGGCTGTATTCAAGATGTTCTCTTTAGATTTCACTAATTTTACTATGATGTGTCTTTGAGTAATTTTTTTTTGTATTCAATCTGATTGGAGTTTAAACACTTTATTCAGTGGTGTGACTTCTTTTCCTTCTGTTCTGGAAACTTTCCTGCAATTTTCTTTTTAAATATTTCTTTTATTCTTTTTCTCTATTTTCTCATTTTCCAATATCTTATTTTCACATGTACTATATAAATGTTTTACTTTGTCTCATGTATGTCTGTATTCTTCTCTCTCTTCTTGATTCTCTCTGCTTCAGCCTGGATATTTTCTATTTTCTGGATACTGGAAGATAGATACTAATCTATATTTCAATTCACACATTCTTCTACTGTGCCGACTTTTTATTAAATACATCTTTTGAGTTATTAATTCAGTTATTATCATTTTTATTTCTAGTGTTTCCTTATAATCCTTTGCAATACATCTGATTTAACTGTTGGAATTCCCCATCTTTTAATCTATTTCTTACACATACTTGTCACAGTTAAAGACTCTAATAATTCCAATACTCTGCATTGTGTGTGTGTGTGTGTGTGTGCATGTGTGTGTGTGTGTGTGCTGATAGTTTTTTGGGATGCATGGAAATCTTTCACTGAATGCCATGCAGTGTGTATAAAAATTCTGGGCATTCTAGATGATATTTTCATCCAGAGACTATTCATCCTATCTTCTAATATACCTAAAATGAGGAGTCTGTTTAGATTCTCTTTTAGATCTTATTCTTGGGTGTGACTGTCTAGATATACCAATTGGGCCCATGTAGTGTTTATCAGAGTTTATCATCCTTAAGAAGCCATATGTTCTATTTTTTGTATCCTCATTATCATAAGCCAACTAAAAACTTTTGTGACTCAGCAGCTTTTTGATTAACTCTTTCTTAGTCTTTTATCCTGTAGTTGATGTATTTGGTAAAAACCTGGTTGCAACAATAGAGTATGAAGGCTCATTTCTTGTTGTTTTCCTACTCTTGGGAATCTTGGCTCTTAAATCCTGGCTTCCTTCATGGCTTAAAAGTCCAATTTGTCATATCCTTATGTCCAGAAAATTCCTAAATTTTTTTTTTTGGCTTCTCTGCATGATACTAACAACCCTGTACCTGAAGTCTCAGCCAGAAATGGAAAAGTATGTTCACCTAGTATGAAAGCTCACCTCTCTTTGGTTCCTTTTTTTACCACGATCTTCATATCTCAAGTCCTGGATCTCCTGGCAGCTCTCTGATGTCTTTGAACACACACAAATATACATACACATATACATACACATGCATATTATTGTATCTGTCTTCATTTGATCTCGATGAGAACAATGGTTTGCTGTAAGTTTTGCCATCACAAACAAGGAATTTAAGTGTTTAAGGTACACTCAACCACTTTTGTGAATTTGTCAGTGAGCAATAAAGGCATTTAAAAATACGTTTGATAATTTAAATTCCTAACATATTTTTGTACATAAAATATTTTTTCTCCTAAGCTATCTCTGCATTATTTTGGCACCAAATAATGAATCCTTAATAATCCTTCAATTATAGTTGATTGTTTAGATTCTAACATTGTGTGTGTCTCATTTGTATTTTTTCCTGTAGATAAATTCCTACACATTCTCATAATAAGCATATCTTCCAATTTTAAGCTCAATCATCTATGTGAGTTCACCTTTTCAAATTTACCTCAGAATTTTTCTTCATCAATGGATCTGAAGTCCTCAAAATTTCAGTTTCTTCTCAGTGTATTCTCTTTTTCAAATAATTTATGAAATAATAGATCATAGCACTTACTCCCAGAGTATCCCATTATTATACTTCTCTTGTCAGGTGGCAGCTACTAGTATACATTCTACATTTTTCCTTTGGGTCATTAGTTAAACCATGGTTTAAGACTCTAATAAAAACCTTTAAAGAAAAAGAGATGAACCTTTATATTTAGGCTGCTTTTTTATTCTCTGTCCACATATTTATTGACTTTCCTTCCACAACATGTGGGAAAGACTAAGAAATGTTGCCAGTTTTTAAAATCCTTTTCTTTCTCTTCTGATATAAGTAGAAGAATCAAAGCTAATAGCAATCCATTTTTATATACTCATTAATCAGTGAAAAAATGTTGACTATTAGAAAAATCGGACATTTTCCAATTAGTAATTTATAGACATTTCTATTACTTTTCTGTATTTTTTTACCTTCAAAATATTGATATATTTCTTTGTCCTAAATTTTCCAGGTAATTTCCTAGAAAACTCCCTTCTTTGCCTTTTTAGAAAGTTATTGTATTTATCTAATGCTGGATCACTTGTCTCCAAAAACTTAGTGTAATTAAACAACAATAATCATTTATTATTTTCCTTGGATTTTATGGGCCAGGAATTTGAAAAACGCTTGACTATACAGTTCTTCTTCCTTGGGATCCCTCAAGAGGTTGCAATTTAATATAGGCTGGATCTGCATTATGTTGAAAAGTTGGCTGAGATTGGATGAACATAAGTGACTCACTCACATCTTGCAAATTGGTGTGGCTATTGGTGAGGTCCATCTCCACTGGTAGCTCAGCATATGACATATGGATTTCAGTAAAACATGGTGTTGGATACTAAAAGTAAGTATCTCAAGAAGCAATGAGAGCAAGTGAGTGATCCACCTGGAAACTACATCCTTGTTATGACCTATTCTCAGAAGTCACATAGCATCACTTCCACCACATTCTATTCATTAGAAGTGAATCACTAAGTATGGCCTATATTCATCGAAAAATGAATTAGAGTACATGTTTCAATGGGAAACACATCAAAAAATTTGTAGACATGTTTTAGAAGTGCCACAACAGCTACATGTGCTTTAAACTTAAATTGTAATTTATTCAATTATGGAAACTGGGAAGACAAAGTTAATCTTATTTCCACTGTTGCTATAAATAACATTCTACTGAATTAATTTTTGGTGAGATATTGAATATATAACCAAGTTCTTTATAATATTTTTCTATATTTTTCAAATATCTTAATAATCTTATTAAGCATATTTCATAACATTTTGATGAACTTCTGCCTATAAGAACGCAGAAAAACAATTATTTCACATCAAAAATTTTATGAAAGAAAATAGATAAAATACTGGCTGCTAAACGAGACTATGCTTCAAAAATTTAAGAGATATTCTGCATATTACAATAGGGAAAATTTTAAAAAGATGAAACAATGTACTATTTGAAAAGTCATCAAAATTAAAATATCATTGAGGTTAGATTTTAATAATGGCCTCTACTAATATCAATGGAATATTTTTGATGGAACATAACATAATGCAACACTGAGAAAAATAACTTATAACTGCCAATCTGGCACCCAAATAAACAAAAAATACTCCCCATAGGCAGTCAAAGGGTGGTATGTACCTTATCATTTCTTGTGAAAGAAGTTAATTTTACCATTCCCCACTTCCAGCAAATGATCAAGTGGGAGAAAATTAGATAAACAATTAATATCCCTTCTATTTAATGATCCCTTACATATTAATGAAAATAACTCAACAGAATGGTCCAATAATGGTTCAAAGGCAGAAAATACCTAATGAACGCTCACAGAACACATACAAATGAATAACACATACAAAAAATATGTACCCTTCAGTACTGACAAAATGTGTAAATCACTGAAATCAAATTTTTATCTATCCAATTGGTCAAGGTGAAAGAAAGATAAGGTATTACTAGAGGTAATACTCAGGAGGGTAGCTGTAAATGGTTGAAGTGCAATGCAGCCATTCTACCAAAATCCCCACCTAACACTATTACCTTGGACAATGGATTACCTAATCCTTTGTGTTTCACATTCTCATTTGTAAAAATTGAGTCAATAACAGAATCTACATAATAGAATTGCAGTAAGGATTAAATAAAAATTCATCTATCGTACCTAACAGCTTTTGACATCCAGTAATACTATTACTATCATAACTTAATAATTATTTTTACTATTACCATTATAGTTATTGTTACACTCATAGTCAATGGATTGTGCACTCTTATACACTGCTGCTAGGAGCATAAACTAATTCTGCACTTTTGCAAAATAACATAGCAACATATTAGGCTTTCTTTAAAAATTCATATTCCTTGGGCAAATAATTGTGTGACTCTATACTAAAGAAATAATTTGACTGGCAAACAAAATTTTATGTGCAAATGTGTTAATTCCAATAGTTCTAAGAGCTAAGATTGAAAATACCCTGAATTTTGGTCATTAAAATAACCCTAATATATTGAATCATATGAAATAATATTATGGATATCATTAGAAAATAGTCACGTGACATATTTCCAAATTATATCTTATTTTTGGGCATATTTTAAAAACAATAAATGCTAACAATTGTATCTATATCTGTCCAGATTTAAATCTCTACTTTATCTAGCAATGAACATATCTGTTTACAATCATGATTAAATCTATCAAACCTTTACAGTTGTTATCTTTGAGTGAAAGTATTAAAGATTTTTTTTAATTTATTGTAGAGATGAGGGCTCGCCAAGTTGCCCAGGCGGGTCTCGAACCCGCGGGCTCAGGCAATCCACTCACCTCAGCCTCCCAAAGGCGCGGGATTACAGGCTGAGCCACCGTGAGACTCCAACTCAAAAAAAAAATAATAAATAAATAAATAAAGTGATTTTTTTTTTTTTTTTGAGTTGGAGTCTCACTCTGTCATCCAGACTGGAGAGCAGTGGCATGCTACCGGCCACAGTAGCCTTGACTTGCTGGGCTCCGGCGATCCCTCCGCCTCAGCGGTCCAAGTAGCCGGAACTACAAGCGTGCACTACCACGCCCAGCTAGTTTTATACTTATTGTAGAGACGAGGTCTCGCCAAGTTGCCCAGGCGGGTCTTGAACCCGAGGGCTAGGGCAATCCACTCGCCTCGGCCTCCCAAAGCACTGGGATTACAGGCTGAGCCACCAAGCCTGGCCTAAAGATGATTTTAATGGTTTTCTAACTTGTAGTGTTTAAAAAATTTTACAAAGAGAATGTATATTGTTTACTTGATTATAAATATAAACTATATCACAGGTAAGATAATTACTAAAATTATGGGTACAGAATTAAAGTCTGCAATAAGTACTGTAGTCACCAGGGAAGAAACTAATGTTTTAATATTTATTATTTGTTGGGTATTGAAGTAGGTACATTGGCATACTAAAGTTGTTTAAATGGTGGTTATATCCTTTTTAACCACCACCCTCTTCTTCCCGTCACATATTACAAATAGACAGTCTTCGTCAGTTTAAGAGATGTTAAATATGGTAGAATTGACAATACAACTGTTCTATTGTCAATAGACAATACAGACATGAAGAAAAATAGCATCTCTTTATCTGATAACTAACAATCATTTTGTTCTTCATCTGTATGAAATGGAGATATACAGATATAGATATGTTAGAGTGGGTATTGCCCTATATTAGTATTTTGTGGGAATACAGGTATTGATGGAGCTCATTAGATCAAGTCTAAGAAAGGCAAGGCAAAACACACTGCATGCTCACGACCACCGCAGCCTCCACCTGCTGAGCTTAAGTGATCCTTCCGCCTCAGCCTTCCAAATAGCTGGAACTACAGGCAAGTGCTACCACACCTGGTTTATTTTTTGACTTATCGTAGAGACGAGGTCTCACCAAGTTGCCCAGGCTAGTCTCAAACCCCTGGGCTCAGGCAATCATCTTGCCTCGGCCTTCCAAAGTGCTGGGATTACAGGCTGAGCCGCTGCGCCTGGCCCTGTAGAGTATTTTAAAACACTATTCTATTTTTAATATCATGTCGTTCTCTATCACAACCACACAGTCACTTAAAGATGGGAGTACATTCTGTGAAATGCGTTGTTAGGTGATTTCATCGCTGTATGAACATCATAGGCGTACTCACACAAATCTAGATGGTATAGTCTACTACATACTAGGTAGGCTATATGGTATAGTTGTTGCTCATAGCCCACATACCATATAGCACGTTTCTATATTGAATATTGTAAGCAATTTGAACACAATGATATTTGTATATCTAAACATAGAAAAGGTACAATAAAAATAGTATTAAAATCCTATTATCATCATATATGGGGTTCATTATTAACCAAAATATCGTTATGCATCACATGACAGTATACAGTTTGAAACAAATAATAGAATGGGAGATAATATTGAATAAAGGCCATATAACAATTTTAATACAGAAATGAGCAAATAGCAAGTCCATGTTCAACCCTTCATTTTTACTCCTGAGAGATCTCATATTCTGCAACCTGGATCAAATGGTGAAAAGTGTTTAGTTGATCCCAATGGGTTACAAGAGAAATCCAGCCTCATTAGCATGTCACTAACTAATTTAAACAAACTGGATAAAACTGATCTTCTTAATCTTAGTTTTATTATTACTATTCACTCCTAATTATCCTCTCTTCTAGACCGGTGATTCTCAATTGAGGATGATTTTGCCCCCCAGAGGACAATTGGCAAAGACTGGAAACATTTTTGGTTGTTACAATTCAGGGATGCTACCAGCATCTACAGATAGAGAACAGAGAGAAATATCATGCCCACAATATATGAGAAACTATTCCCTTCCTACCAAAACAAAAAATTATTTGTCCCAAAATATCAATAGTGCTGAGGTTGTGAAACCCAGTTCTAGACAAACATATCCTAATTATTTTACACTCTAAGAGATCTTTACTGTATAATTCTTTTACCTTAGCGTTTCTTTCTCTTCATCTTTGTCTAAATTAAAATTTTTCTTTCAATTCTCAATTCAAATGCTCCTTTTTGTGTAAAAACTTCAATGTGATTGGCAAAATCCAACTAAGATCAAATATTATTTCAGAATTCTATATGCTTACCAAGACCTATCTGGTTACATAATTCTAATTATACATACTTGATACTTATTGAACAATATACCTAATAAATGCATAAATTACAAAGATTAATAACACGAATCTGAAAATTCACCATCTCCACTTGAAGATAAAGTATTGCCAATTCATTTATATCCACTCATGTATTATGTCTACTTTCTACTCTTCTGCTTCCCTCAGAGCTAATCAGTATCCTGAAATTTGTGTTATCTTTCCATTGTTTTGAAAAACACATTTATATGACTATATCCACATGGAATATATATTTTGTTGTTATATGTTTTTGAACCTTAGAAAAAATAGTATCGTTTTTTGAAAATCTGCTCTATTCACTCATTATTTCTAGAAATCGTCAGGATTGTTGCTTGTAGCAGTACTAACAATATTTCCCTGTCACTTAATACTAGTACCATATTGAGTACAAACAAGAATTATGTATATTTATTCTTCTAACAAATAAGCATTTTAGGTGGTTCTTTTTTTTGCTGTTGATTAAATCCTTAATTCAACTCTTATACAATATAAGGATTTTAGAATATTTTAATTCTGATCTCTCTTTTCATAGTTTATATGTTGATATTTTCCAATATGCTTTTCTTTTTTACTGCACATATTATACACTATTATTAGTATGCATACAATGCTTATTAATTTATCTTATCAACATTATTTTTTCCATCTAAAATTCTTTTTCTGGAAGTCTTGTCTTTCATTCTTTACTTCATGTAGTAGAAAGTTTTGTAGAATTGCTAAATAAATAGCTAATTGCCTCATGCTTATTCTTTTTTCCCCATTTCATCCTAACTTTTGAAAGCTAGTATTGCTGGGTAATTCTAGATTGAAAGTTATTTTCATTTAGCATTTAAATGTACTCCATTGTCTTCTCAACTCCACGGTTTTGGGGAGTTTCCTGTGAAGTTGTATATAATACATCTTTTCCAACTGTTGGTTTTGAAAATCCTCTTTGTCTGTGGCACTCTGCAGTTACTCTAAAATGTGCGTGTGTGTATGTGCGAGATTAGTTTGTGCTGCATTGACTACACTGATTTTCCTCTATTTATGAATTAATATTATTATTTCTAGGTAGTTAATAACAAGTGTATCTTGCATATTACTTTTTCCCTAGTTTCTAGAAGTCTCTCCTTCTGGGACTCCACTTATAGTATATTACATCTTTTGCCCTATTTTCCTTAACTTTTAACCTTTCTTTCATAGATTTGATCTTTTTTACTTTCTGTATGCAATTTGTGGATTTATTTACATTTATCTTTTTGTTCACAACTTCTTCAACAAATCCTTACCTGCTATTCACTCCACCTGTCATTATTATATTTTATTCTTACTATTACATTTCTAAGGTTATATATCTTAGCTCTTCTTAGTCTTTTTTTTGAGTTGGAGTCTCACTCTGTCGCCCAGAATGGAGTGCAGTGGCCGCTCCCGGCCACCGCAGCCTCTACTTGCTGGGCTCCGGCGATCCTTCCTCCTCAGCCTTCCAAGTAGCTGGAACTACAGGCACGCGCTACCGCCAGGCTAATTTTTTTGATTTATTGTAGAGATGAGGTCTTGCCAAGTTGCCCAGGCAGGTCTCGATGCTTGTTTTATTTTTTCTGTTATTCTTTCTTTTTAAAGATATCCTATCTTAAACTTTTTAAAGATACTCTATCTTAAAATTATATCTACTGCATTTCTAACTTTAATTACAATATCTAAATGCTTGAATATGAACCTACTGTCTGCAGGCGACTTTCACTCACGATACCCTGTTTCTTTCTGTGTTTAATAATCTTTGTTTTTTTTGTTTTTTTTTTGAGTTGGAGTTTCACTCTGTCGCCCAGACTGGAGTGCAGTGGCCGCTCCCGGCCACCGCAGCCTCGACCTGCTGGGCTCCGGGGATCCTTCCGCCTCAGCCTTCCGAGTAGCCGGAACTACAGGCGCGCGCTACCACGCCCGGCTGATTTTTTGATTTATTGTAGAGATGAGGTCTTGCTTGCCCAGGCGGGTCTCGAACCTGCGGGCTCAGGCAATCCACTCACCTCAGCCTCCCAAAGGCGCGGG
>CAUYQG010182737.1:0-14506 GCA_963574415.1 Tarsius wallacei
CGCCCAGCTAATTTTTTTTGATTTATTGTAGAGATGAGGTTTCGCCTGCCCAGGCGGGTCTCGAACCCGCGGGCTCAGGCAATCCACTCACCTCAGCCTCCCAAGGCGCGGGATTACAGGCTGAGCCACCGAGCCCGGCTCTTCATAATACTTTATGCAAGTTCAGTTCATGAGTTATACATGTCACTATTCATTACAGTCTGTCCTCCTTCTAGAAGCCGTCGATTGCATGAATGGCTCCACTGCTTTGCAATCCCTCTAACTACAGCCTTTTCATTTTCTTCCACAAAAGAGTATGCTTCTCTGGCCCTTGACTCTGGGTTCAAGTCGAGCACCAAGAGAACTTGTGTGTCTGCGGGTCTACGTGAGCTGAGGCCATCGTCATGAGGATGTGCCTGGCCCGACCTGTCAGTCTGTGGACGAGAGACACATGGGACAGAACTTTCCCGGCTAAACTGAACTGGCCAAATCCAATGTGGAGCCCAGCGCCCGTGCCAGGGTCACCCCTGGTCTGCGGTTTGGCTGCTCGCGTGTGTGTTTGCAGAACCACGGGGGGCTCGCTCTACCGCCTTGGCAGAGCAACATACCTGGCACTCGGTCTGAATGTGTCCCCCACATTTAACGTGTTGAAACGTAACTTCCATTATGGCAATGTTGGGAGGAGGGGCCTTGACGGGTGTAGGCCGTGAGGGCCCTGCCCCCATGAATGGATTAACATTATTAGGAAAGGGCTTGAGGGGAAGTCTTCCCCCTCTTTTTCCCATCTGCTACCTCCTCCCCCCTTCCGCTTCTTCCTTCTGGGGAGGACACAGAGAATGCAGCAACAAGACACCTCCCCTGGCAGCAGCGGTTGGGCCTCACCAGACACAGAGCCTGCTGGCGCCTGCTGGGACGCCCAGAGCTGAGAGAAGTGCATTTCTATTCTGTACAAAATACCCAGTCTATCTCAGGCACTTTGTTACAGCAGCACACACGGACTGAGCCACCTGGCCACCTCCGCCACACAGCTGCTTGCCCCCTTGGGGAGCCGCACAGACATGTTCCCTCACGGCGAGGGCAGAGGTGCTAGAAGCAGACAGAAATGCATGAGCCTTGGAGGCCTGGGAGGGAACTGACTCAGCGTCTGCCATTTCTGTGGCATCCTATGAACCAAAGCACCTCAGACAGGGAGACATACTCCACCTTTCCTAGAGAAACTCAAGTCATGTGACAAAGGGCATGGTTAAGGGGGGGTGAAAATCAGGATTATTAATGAAAATTTGTTCCCAGCTTTCCCCACACCCACCTAGATTAAGATAGAGAGTATTACTAGCACCTTGGCGGCATCTCTCACGCCCCCACTGAGTTATGACCTCCGTCCTTCTTCCCCAAAGTAGCCATTATCCTGACTCCTATCCACATAGATCGGTTTTGCTAACTGTTATAAAGTGGAATCATAGCATCTACATTTTCCTGTGTTAGGACTTTTTATTTTAACAGAGTTTTCTGAGCTTCATACACATTGTTTTACATGACACTAATGAGTTAATTTCCATTGGAGTTTAGTTTTATGTTTTAGGAATATGTCGCCGTTGGTTTATAATCACCTACTGATGGACAGTTGGTCTATTTTCAACTTGGGGTCATTGCAGATAGTACTTCACAAACATCTGGCAATTGGCAACAAGCCTCTCTTTGGCCTTTTCCTAGCAGTGAACTCACTGCTGCAGGTCAAGGGACTATCTGTTTCTCCACATTCTAAAACCTGGTTTTGTCAGTATTTTAAAATTCAGTCATTTTGGTGGGTACTCACGACATGTCTTATTCTATGTGTGATTCTTTATGCTGTTATAAATGATATACCTTCTAGACATAATTTCCCTCGTTCACTGCTGGTAGGTAGGTGTATAATTAATGTTGACCTTGAATCCTCTGACCTTGCTAAATGCACTTATTCATTTTAAGTTCACATGTGGCTTCATTTAGATCTCTCACGTACACAGTTATGTGGCTTTCAAGTCATGGGTTGACTACTTCCATTTCACTTTTTGAAACTTTTGTTTCTTCATTGCCCTGGTTTGAACCTCCAAGTCAGTATGGAAAAGAAGTGGTCACAGAGGACGCTGTCACTCATTTCCAGTCTCTCAGGGGAATAAAAATATGTTGTCGCTTTGCCAGTAATGATGGTCATGGGTGCGGTTTTTGGTATCTATCTTTTATTTCTTGATGCCATGTCCCCCTTCAGCCTGTCAGCCACGCATCCTTTGATAGTGGTTGCCCTTGTGGTTTCAATGGGTGTCTGACCTATGCGAGTCTAGAGAAATGGATGTCCTCGCCTCTCCGCCCCGTCTGCCCCCTCCTGCCTTTGGGGCTGTGGCCACCATGCGACGCACATTCACATCTGTAGCTACCATCATGTTTGTGTCCATAGCTGCAACCTCCACGTCTGTCTCTACAGCCACAGCTATAAAGAGCTTTAGAAATACAGTTTTATACGTAAAACGATGTCTATAGCTACGGCTCTCTCTGCTGCAATGCTTTCTGTCATTGCCTTATACAGTCAATATTCACTTCTGTTTACCTGTGTGTTTACATTTGAATTCCTTCAGTCTTTCAGCAGCTGCTTTTAAATAAGCAAACAACTGGAGGGAAAAGGAGGCAGCGTCTCCAGAGAGCTTCTCCTCGAGAACGTGTGTGCTGCTGCTCTTTGGGACTGTGTTCTCATCTCTTGCCATCTTGGGAGATCGCCAATGCCTGCCAATAGCTGTCATTTTGTGCATTTTTATATTCTACCTAGATTCTGTTTGTTTTTAGTGAGAGGTGTGACCTCATCGTTTAATATGATACCAGCACCTTAAATTCACTGAATGCGGTTGCAATTTGTTTGTGTTATTTTGTTATGTAAAGGCCTACTACTTCTAGAAAAACAAAATCCTGATATGTGTGTTTTTTAAGATTCCAAAAAGTTAGGACTTCCATTTCTAGCAACTCTACAGACAAGGTGCTGTATATCTATTTGAGAGAAACCCCCCCCCCAAAAAAACCAGAACGAACCCCTTGGAGTACAGGCTTCCCCTGCTAGGTATGTGTTCTAGGAACCCACTGGCATCAGTGTACCAGCTAGCATGGTTGTGAGAGGCTACATTCAGCTTCAGTGATTTTGTTTGTTTGTTTGGACTCTTTCAGTGTGTTTGCCCATTTTATCATGGGTGATGTACAAACACACCTGCCTACTTCTTGCTGAGTGTTCAGCAGTTTTTGACTAAAGTCAGCATGACCCTTGTTCCCCACCCTCCCTATTCACCCAGTCTCGCCCCGATCAATTTTTTGTTTGATTATTTGTTTGTTTGTTTCCCCAGGTGAAAAAAGTCCTCAAGGAGAAATGTTTTGCCAATGTGGAAGAGGTGCAACGAAAAGTGGCAAGAGCACTAAAAGACATCAAATTTGGTGAGTCCAAAACCTGTTTTGAGCAGTGGGAACAGCATCTCGATGGGCGTATTGCATCAAATGGAGAGTACCTGGAAGGTGACTGAAGTTTAAACATGTAAGAATAACTACACAGTTTTTAATAAATGAATTCTGGTTTTGGGGTTCCTCCACATATGTGATGATGACCACACTATCTGTTCTGTCAGTTCATGATCTGGTTCTACCAGGAGGCTATTGTGTAATCATGGAGCAGTCATTGGAGAAAAATCTGGTTCACAGAACCTGGAATGTTCTGTGTATGTATAAGATGCCCATCTGGCTAAGAATCCTCGAAGGCCCAACACTCAGGAAAAGAGGAATCTTAAATACATCAGTGTGGTAGGAAACTAGCCTTCAATTGAGTTAGTCAAATTAGATGAACATAAATTTCAATTCTCTTGGCTTTGTGTTTGTGACCCTTAGAGGGTGACCAGAAGGTTAAGAACCTCACATGACATAGTACAACAGAATGCAACTGTGGGATTGCAATGAAAGAGGATTATTGCTGACATTTGTGACACTTTTTGTTTATTTGATCACCGTGTAAAACAAATTTCTTGTTCTGTGTCGTGGACCAACATTAGACCATTTCACCTGTATATAGCCAGGAGAAACTTAAGATGTTTAGGCAGCACTGTTCACACTGGGAAGAAAATGGACACATTCAAATATTTATAAACAAAAGAATGGCAATACATTGTGTGATATCAAGAAAATGCAATATTATGTAACAGAGAGAATCCGTGACTAACAGCTAAACCAAGCAATGTGGTCAAATCCTGGAGCCAATATAAAAAAGCATGCTTTTGAAGAACTTTTTTAGTGTAATTTCATTTATATCTATCCAAAGCATATAAAATGGAACAAAATAGTTATTAAGTATAGAAACATGCAGCAAAATGTTAACAATGTTAGAAAATGATAAGCAAATTCTACAAGGCTCAAAGGCCTATATTAGGTTTTTGCCTCATGTGAATAAATAGAGTCATGTCTCCTAACACAACTGCCTGGTGTAGCCCACAGCCTAATAGCCTGCTCTGCTGATGCCCACACCTTAAACTCACAGAACGTAGTTGCGATATGTTTGCATTGTTTGGCTCCCGAAGGATCAGTTCTTATCTAGCTCTTAATGTTCTTGTCCTACGAAACACGCTATAAGGGTTTATAAGCTCCAATATATTACAATCTTTCTTCCCACTTGGTAGAACACAGTTGTTCTGATAGACTAAGTATAAAAAGGAAATCAGAATGAAGAACTTCTGGAGATGCAAAACAAAAAAGAAAGTTACATCAAATAAGTGCTGCCTTGTACTCCTGATGGCCTGTTGAAAACCTAGAAAATGTCAGTCATCTTGCTAAGGGCACTACTTATTTGAGAGAGGCATTGAGTGTATTGGTGACGTTCTTCCCCTATACACATGATAAGGTCTGCTGGGAAGAGTAGTGCCAGCTGCACGTAAGGTCCCAGGTCGTGAACTCTGGGCTGTGGTCCTAAGCAGCTAGCTCATTTGCAGACGGAAATCAGAGATTTTGCTTCTCTGCCCAAACGCTGTCCTGCAGACAGCCCAGTGTTCCTTCTCTTTGGCAATAATCTAGCTTCTGTGAACCAAATTTTTCTCCAATGACTGCTCCATGATTACACAATAGCCTCCTGGTAGAACCAGATCATGAACCGACAGTCAGAACAGATAGGGTGGTCATCAGCATATCCTGCAAAGTAGGATTTTTCCAGGGAACATTTTACTTAAGTCTCACTCCTCCCTCATCTAATGTGGGAAATAGCACTGGTTGTGTTTCAAAGTACTTTGATGTTCTATGGATCTATTAGGCACAAAAGAGCTTTTAATAGGAAATTATTAAAATGTCAATGCAGCTTCAAAATTGAAGTGTTTTAGTTCAACTGAGTGTAATTACTCACATTTGATCATTCATTATGGACGCCAGGCTCCATATCTTATTTTTCTTCCAACTACTAAAATTTTGTGTTTATGCAACAGCTGTATTCAAGGTAAGTGCGCCAACTTTGGGTTATTTTCCATGCTGCTGGGTACCAGTCTCAGGGAGAGATGCTTCATTGTTTTTCTCTTCAATGGAATCATTAAAACTCTAGTCAGTTAATCATCAAAGGAATTACACAAACAACTTTTTCAATGGCACCAAACATAACAAAGCTTGTCAAATTTATTTTTATACAAAATTTCCATGACAATACCGAAGCAAACACCAACGTCTGTCAGGCATCACAGCTTCTGCGTCAATTTTATATTTATCCATCCTAAACTTGTCAAAACATCATGACCAACCCTATGCAAATATATTTGCTTGTGAGTTTGTACATACCTTTGCCAAAATAAGATGCTGGAACAATATGATGGAACAATATGCAGATCTGTGAATGCTCCAACCTAAATGATAACTAAATGTAGCAGAGATGTAAGTGGGGAGTTTTGGCTTCTTGTTAAATCTTTTTAAAGCCCTTTCACATGTATTAAACCCTTTATATAGTCTCTTTGTCATCCATTGCTGACCAAATCATGAGCTATTCCTCTGGGGCTGTCTTCCAAATGGATACCTAGAAGCTTTTCTGTGATATTAGGTAAGAAAGGGGAAAAGAAAAGGTAAGTGAATTTCTTACACCTTTTTTCCTTCCCAGCAGGCCCAGGAATTTGATCAGTGCCCATGACGAACCAGAAGCAGAAGCAGGCCATATCGAATGAGTGACTGAGGAGATGTCAGAAGCCAGCCAGACATCATCCAAGCCCACATTCTCACTTTGTAACCAAATTGAGAGTACTGGAACACAATAAGGGTCTGTTAACGAGCAGGCCACAGACAAACAACAGTGGTCTTGGGAAATTGTCGCCACGCCTTTACATTTGGGCTCCAAAAGATTATTTCTTGGATTTTCATTCCACTATGAAACAATTCTTCAGTGCACAGATGGGCTATTTCTAACAGCATGCCCAGGAGAGGTTTTGAATTTTGCTTTTAATGTTCCTCATCTAATGAAATAGATTGTACTAACAGAGCTGAACATAAAGCATACTTCTGTGTTTTTTTTTTCTTGCTCTTGAATTGTATTAACATTTTAAAATATTGAATAATCTCCTCTTCCGTGAAATAATAAAATCAAGGGCAACCCCTTCGGGTCCCCTCCCACTGTGGGACATTTTCTGTCCTCTGAATAAATCCTGCTTTCTCAAAAAAGAAAAAAAGAAATAAAAAATCACATATTCAAATGCATAATAGAGAGAAAAATAGTTTCATCTAAGCTATTTAAAATAGTGTACCAACAAATCTTAATATTAAAATGAATGTGTCATGATCAAAATAAGCCACAAAATAACAGTAACTAAAGCTAAATTGAAAATTGTATCAGCTGCTTTGACCTGTTTTCATCCTGTGTAACAAACCAGCTGCTATCTCTTGTAGTCAATCAAAGACGAGAGGCAGAAACTGAGAGAAAAGAAAGTTTAATTTCTGCAACCAGGTTACTGGGAGACAGGTCAGCATCATTATCAAAAACATACTCAGGTAACACCAACTTAAGTCATTATTTATGCCTACAATTAATAGCCCTTCTCCACCCCAAGTTCAAAGCCTACATGTAGTTTCAGCATGACTCAGAATTTTCTGACCATGAAAGTCTCCTGGTCCTGCTGACACTTTTAGATAACATTCTAGAATTTACAACATGTTCTTTTACAGTTCTCTAGAGAAAGGGGCAGACAATTGCAATATTTGGAAGGAAGGGAAAGTCACATTTAAAATGATAGCCTGAAGGTCACAACGTTTAAAATGATCGTTTTAAATTGTTTTTAAGCACAGTGGTAACAATCCCCTGTTTCCAGAGCTCTGGTCTATAAGAGTCTGATGTCCTCATACTCACAGATGGTGGGGAGGTAGGTGGTGCCCACTCTAGGCTTTCAGACCCACTCCCGCTGGCCTTGGGCCACTCTCTGTGTCTGCAGACTGGTGGTCTGGCATAACTGACTGTTTCTTCTCTGCCACCAGCAATGGCTTACTAGATAAGACTGGCCTTCCAGACCAGTCTGGCAAGGCTGGGTCAAGGGAGAAGGGGGAGCAGCCACATTCCGAGGGCAGCATGGGGAAAGGAAGAACGTGCAATTTTAAACTCCAGCGGCTTCTTCGTTTAGCCCAACCCAGCTACAAGAGAAAGTTTCTAAGTCTTTTCTAATTGACTGTTCTAATTTAACCTGCATGGCCTCCATTCAGTCAGTAACAGTTCTGTCTTGAGGAGGTTTCTCAAGTAACTAGCAGTACAAGTACTAAAGCTTTAACAATTGGGCTAAATTTGCCACTAGCAAATGCTTAGTAAAATATACTGTTCCATAATAAAGAAGTACCATGTGCTTGTTCCACGGGGATCTTTTTACATTAATATTGCATATTATAATGCATCATTGGCCCAAAAACAACACCAGATGTAAGTTAATCAAAAGACATGCAAAAACTAACATCAACCTCATCAGCCAAGATGGGTGATGGCAAGACCATTTCTGACAACCAACACCAACCTTATGCCACTCCCCTGTCCTACCCGTGCCCCCGCAGAGGTGACTGCCACCCTGAATCTGTGTTAACTACTTCCTAGTTTTTCTAGTTGTCTTGTGTGCCAAGAGGGCATATTGCTGGGTTTTCTGTTTTTCAAGTCCTCTGGTTAGGCATGATGCTGTGATCCTTCAGGCCTTGCTATTGTGCTTTGGTACATTTCCAAAGGTCCATCCCTGATGCCATGTTTAGCTGTGGCTCATTGTTATTTTCACTGCTGTGTTTATTCAATTCTGTGCATGCACTCTAATTTATTGATTTAATTCTTTGACCATGTACTTTAGAACTATTTCCAGTTTGAGGCAGCAATGCCCTTCCCTCTTTCTTCACAGGCTTTGCTTCTCTGTTCTCCAGGGTATGTGCAAAAACAGTTCAGTAAATGTGTGACTTCTTATATGGACACACAGCTGGACTGCCCTTGGCAGATGTCTGTGGCCTAGCCAGGTGACTGAGTGGTACAAGTGGAGGACAGAGCCTGCTGCATCTGGGGTAGACTTCCGAGTCATGTGTGTGTCTTCTTTTTCCCTTTCACTTTCTGCCAGTTGTCCACAGATGGTGAGAGGCTCAGAAGGTGCTGGGAGAACAGTGAAAAAGAACCCAGGTCTCCATTGTTTCACATGGAAAATGTCTCTCCTGGCAAACACTGCATATTTGGACTATTACTGGAGTGAGAAATAAACTTTCATGTGATTGAGTCTGTTTATACTTTCTGTGATGTATTTGATAAACCATTAGTATTCCTCTAACTCAACGATCAGTGAATAGAATTTTTTCCACCCCCAAGGGGATGTTTGCTGTTATCTGTCAGGTATGGGACCATGGTATGAACATAACCTGAGTGACATTGCACTCTGTGCCTAAGCACCACTCCTCCAGGGCCACTACAGCATCTGGCAGTTTTCCCCCCACGGCAAACAATTGTCCTGCCTAGAATGTCAACACTGTCAGGACTGAGAAGACCTGTCTTAATTAATATCTGTAAAGAACAAATAAGAAATTACCAAATGGTAGCTTAATGTCTGCTCTTCAGATTTCATTTCTGTGGTCACCTGATTCTGAGCCCGCCAATGGTCCGACACTCCAAATCCACATAGCATGCCTACTAAATAAGTAAAGAATATGTCTTAATTGTATGGTTTTTAACATTAAAAAAATTATTCGCAGAGTCAAGATGGAAAGGTTTTTTATTTTTTATTTTCAAATTATACACATTCTTATAAAGGACAAATGCAAAAACATAAATACATAAAGTATTACTATCCTTTTAGAAGTGCTTTGGCTAGATCAGGAACTAAGATGCAAACGTATATTAAGATGTAATGTAATGTAAAATGTAAATACAAATCTTTGATAATCTGCAAATTATTTGATGCTAAAAAATATGTTGGGAATTATTGGACTCAGAAACTTAACATAGTTGAGACATGGCATCAGAAGCAAAAGCAACCTGCTATGACTATCTGCCCATATCCTGCCATGCACTTCCAATGTATTGTTCCAACATGGATTTCTGAATTTGGGGGTCAGCTAGGCCTCATGCTTGGTATCTGCCCAAGCAGTAATCTGATTTATTAATTTCCCTGGCTAGCCGAGATGTTGGGCTCACGGTGAAGTTTCCTTCCCGGTGTGGTGTCTTCATTGCTCAGCTGGCTTGGCGGGGCTCATCCAATACTGACTATGTCCAAGGAGGCCAGGGCCATCTTATATTTACTGGATCCAGGGAGTCCAAAGAGTACAGCAAAGGGCTTGGGGGCAGGAGTTCTGACTCAAATGCAATCTTCACCACCTTCTGAAATCGAGACCTTGAGCAAGATGGAAACATCTTGTGACTTATTTTTCTGTCTGTAACATTATGATAACAGGATAGCATGCAGATAAAAAGAGGTAGCATACACAAAACACTTCGAGCAATGCCTATCTGTAACAAGGGCTCAAAAAAGGCAGCCTTATCTTGATCAGGTTCATTTCTGCCTGGCCTGCTCTCATATTTTGGGGTTTTCCTGATTCTTATCTGTAGCGTATTTGAGTCATATTTTACTGACTAGTTTGACTTCTTGTCCTTGTTTTTATTTCTTTGCTATTGTCTTCTATTTTGCTGTCTGGTTTGTCTTGTTTGTTCTTGAGTTGAATGTATTACTGAATCATCTGTTTACTAAACAAATGTCTCTTGGGTGCCCACGATATTCCTCTCTATTGCAACAATGAACCAAGAAGACAACAATATCTGCTCTCCTAGAACTTAAATTCTATGAACTCATAGAACGTTCCTCCTCGATCTTAAGTTCAAGTGGATGTTTCACCCATATCTTGGCTCCTGACAAGGTTATTGGACTCCTGATCTCTTTGTGGTCACAGATCTGATTTCCCTACCTGAACTCTTATATTCTATGTATTCCATGAGCATCTTTGCTACCTCCCAGCACTGTCTGGTTTAAATAGATGAGGACAATTGGCCAAGTCTTGACGTAGTCGCTAGTTCCATAGGTTGCAAAATCCCTGCACAGAAATGAAAACTAAGGCAGTACCCAATGACCGTCTGCCTGACTCCTGAGATGGATGTACTCAATGTCTCTCCACGGTTGTGGCAGATAAAGAGGACTAGAGGTAGAAAGCCACATGAAAAGATCTAGAAATACCCAGGGGAAATTTAGCTTGGGGTTCTAAACACCGTGAGTTACTGGGATCAAAATGAGAATGTTTGTGCACACCATTGCTCACAGTGTTGGGAAATATTCTCATCATCCAAAGAGGTCCTGGAGATATTACTGCACTTCTAACGTTGTATGTGTATATTACTGTTGTCAAGACTCTCAGTACCAATACCATTCTGGTGGAGTTTGTAATTATATTTTTAGGTGACTATATAAAATGCAAAAATGGGCTAGATAGAATATCTCCTAAGATATTTCAGAGGGAGATCCAAGATGGCCACCATAGAGCATCAGACAGTGCCTCTCTCACCAAGTGAGGCAGAGAGTTGAGACCTAGTCACCAATTGACACAAGCACCCTGAACAGTTCTGGATGGGTGAGGCCCCCTGCACCCAGCAGAGGCCTCTTCAAATACACAGAGACCAGAAAGCAGAGTGCCATGAGGGCAGATACTTGAATCTGGTCGCCCCATCTCCTACCATGCAGCAGGCTCACATAGGAACTGAAACCCTGCCCGTGTATGAGTAATCCTGACACACACTCGGTCAGTTTCCCCACTTCCAGCTGCATGTGAGTTGTTGGTCCTGTACAGGAGGAGTCCTGGTCAGGGCACAGCTGCAGGGAACTGGAACCCAAGCAGAATGGGGAGCAAACCCATGCTCGGACAGCTCCCAAGCACACGCTTTCTGCCAGTGGAACCCAGAGGGTAACTTCCAGCCAGGGGAGCTAGAATGCAGATTACACTCAGCTGGCGCCATCCACCAATGTCTCACCCCCCCACCCCCCCCACGGCAGAGGATTCACTCTCTTTCAAGTGCTGAGCACTAACTTGAATATGGAGGAATTGACATGAAAGCCACTTGAAGTCTTTCAAAGCAGGAAAGTATTTGGGCTGCAAACCACAAGACACAGACAGGGAATCACCGTTACCAGCAGAGTACTTGAAGTGGGGACTAAAAGCCAGCCTGACTGGAGTAACCATGAGCAAAACTCTGCAACAGAAAAGTTTTTTTCAGGGTGGAGCACTGAGCAGAAGTAAATGCCCCTCTCTCACTGAGGGACCTATATTGAATGATGGAAAAGGCCTTAGAACAGAACGGCATTAACTAGCTTCAAAACAACAAAACCAAAGATAAGGAAGAATCAATGAAGAAAAATGAAGTATCCTAAGAGCCTTAAAGAGACAGCACCCAAAAAGGCAGCTATCGGTGTACAAACAATGGAAGCCTCTCAGAATGACCTGCCCTGGATGAAAGTCAGAGGACTCTGAGATTAGATGGCTAAAATAAATAAAAAGAACCATGAGAAACTAGAAGTAAAACTCACTGGTTCTGTATAGGAAATAAAGGCAGAATAGGCCAATTTCTGAAAGGCCCACTTTGAATACGAGAAATGAAGATTTTCATCCTGGACTTTAAAAACACAATAACAAGCATGGGGAACAGGATCAATCAGGGAGAGGAAAGGATCTCAGAGCTTGAAGACCAAAATATGGAACTAACCCAGACTGTCCAAAAGATAGAAAAATAAAAGTCTCAAAAAGAATCAGCAATGCCTTCAAGATGGGGGCCATGTCAAGAAGCCAAATCTACACCTAATTGGCATCCCTGCTGCATAAAAGGAAACTGGGAACACCATGGAAGAAGCACTCCATGAGATCATCCAAGAAAACTTTCTACTTCTTGCTAGAGAGGTAACCATACAAGCTCAAGTGAATCAGAGAACCCCCACAAGGTATCACATGAGACCATCTTCAAGACACACATTAATCCGCCTCCACAAAGTAAGCATGAATGAAAAAACCCTAAAGACAGCAAGAGAAAAAGGTCAGACCACTTACCAAGGAGGACCCATCAGAATTGCTCCAGACTTATCTGCAGAAACACTATAAGCCAAAAGGGACATTTTTAACATTTTAAAAGATAAGCAATTACAACCATGAATTTCCAACCCACCAAGCTAAGATTCACCAGTGATGGAGAATTAAAATCCTTCCCAGAAATCCAAGCCCTAAGAGAATATGCCACCACCAGACAAGCCCTTCAGAAGATGCTCAAGAAAGTATGGAACACAGAAACAAAATAATGGTCATACACATCACAAAAGTACAGACAAGCACAGAATTAACAGAACATACAAATCATTCACAAAAATGAAAATACACACATATATAAATGCAAAAGTAAAATGGAAGCAAAGCCACCCCCTAAGAGCTCTGTGACAGGGATAAACTCTCACACTAATTAATCAATTCAAACATGAATGAACTGCATGTGCCATGAAGAGTCATAGAGTGGAAAACTGGATAAAGAAGCATGATCCAATATGTTGCTGCCTCCAGGAAACACTTTTCACTGCAAAGGATATCCATAGCCTCAGAGGAAAAGGCTGGAAAATGATCTTTCAAGAAAGTGAAAAGCAGAAAAGTGCAGGTGTAGTCATTCTGATATAAGACAAAGAATACTTCAAACCTCAAAGTTAAAATGGACACAGAAGGACAGTACACATTGACAAAAGTCTCACCCTACCAGCAAGAAATATCTATCTTAAACATATATGCACCCAACACAGGAGCACTAGGTTTTATAAAACAACTACTAACTAAGCTAAGAGAGGACATTGACACTCACACAATCATAGTTGGAGACCTCAATATCCACTAATAGCCCTAGACAGATCATCAAGACAAAAAAATCAACAAGGAGATTTGGAACCTTAACTCAACAATGATTCTGAAGGATTTAATAGACATCTACAGAACACTCCACCCAACAACTACAGAGGATACATTCCACTCATTAGCACACGGAACATATCCCAAGATTGATCACATTCTCAGATATAAATCAAGTGTTAAGAGATTTTACAAAGGTGAAATAATACCATGCACCTTCTCAGATCACAGTGGAATTAAAATAAATATCACCACCAACAAGATTCTCCCAAAACATAGAAAGAAATGGACACTAAACAACCTACTGCTGAACAACACCTGGGTCAACATAAAAACCAAGACAGAAATAAAAAGCTTATTGGAAATGAATTTTTAAAAAGACACATCCTATCAGAATCTCTGGAATACCATGAGAGCAGTGTCAGGAGGAAAATGTATAGCATTGCATGTGCACACTAAGAAAATAGAAAGATCACAAGTAAACTGTCTAACATCATATCTAAGTGAGCTGGAAAGACAAGATCATTTAAACCTAATTTCAGTAGAAAAATCCAGGTCACTAATACAAAGTCACAATTGCAGGATATAGAAGACAAAAATATCATAGAAAGGACCAACAAGATAAAAAGCTGGTTCTTTGAAAGGATAAATAAAATTGATGGATCCTTGGTTATATTGACTAGTGAGAGAGAGAAAGAAAGTTCAAATAAACACAATTAGGAATGAAAAAGGCAATGTCACAAATGGCCCTGAAGAAATTCAAAAGATTGTAACAGATTACTATGAATATTGGTATGAAAACGAACTGGAAAATCTAAAGGAAATGGAGGATTTTGTGGCATCACACAACCTCTCAAGGTTGAAACAAGAAGAAATTGCAACTCTAAACAGACCAATAACAATCCAGGAAATCACCTCAGTCATAAGAAACCTACTCACAAAAACAAACAAACAAACAAAAAGATAGCTTTCCAGCTCAATTCTACAAGACATATAAGGAGGAGATGATACCAATCTTATTGAAAGTATTCTAGGCATTTGAAAATGATGGAATTCTCCCTAACTCATTTTACGAAGGCAATATCATACTGATACCCAAACCTGGCAAAAATTCAACAAGGAAAAAGAATTGCAGGCCAATCTCCTTGATGAATATAGATGC
>CAUYQG010182739.1:0-19863 GCA_963574415.1 Tarsius wallacei
TTGTTGTTGTTGTTGTCTGTTGATTTGTTTGTTGGTTTTCTTTTGATATTTTGGTTGATATATGTGTGTGTTTTCAATCTTTTTCTTGTATTCTTGGGAAGATTGTGGTCATTCTTTTTTTTCTTTCTTCTGTGTTTAATACTTCCTTAAGTGTTTCTTGTAGGGCTGGTCTGGAGGTGGCATAAACTCTAAGGGATTGAGTGTCTGGGAAAGATTTTAATTCTCCATCACTGATGAAGCTTAGCTTAGCTGGTTAGGAATTCTCAGCTGGAATTTTTTATCTTTGAGAACTTTGAAGATTGGACTGCAGTCCCTTCTAGCCTGTAGTGTTTCTGTAGATAAGTCTGTTGCTATTCTGATTGGTCGTCAGTATGTAGTCTGACCTTTCTCTCTTGCTGCCCTTAGGATTTTTTTTCTTTAATGTCTACTTTGTGTAAGCAGATTACTATGTGTCTAGGAGTTGTTCTTCTTATTTGTTGTCTTGCAGGGATTCTCTGAATCTCTTGTGTTTGAATGGTCACATCTCTGATGAAATGAGGGAAATTTTCTTGGATAATTTCATGGAATGTTTATTGCAGGGTGGTCTCCGTTTCTCTATTTGTCTCATTAATGCCAATTAATCTTCAGTTCAGCCTCTTGATATAATCACACATCTCTTGGAGGCTTTGTTCCATCTTTTGGAATTTCTTTTCTATGTTTTTAACAGTCTGCGTTATTTTGGCCCTCAAGCTCTGAGACTCTTTCTTCTGCTTGGTTAATTCTGCTTTCCATGCTTGTCAGTTTGTTAATTATTTCATTTACTGTATTCTTTATTGCCACCATCTCAGTTGTCAACTCCTTCATTCTTTCCTCTTGTCTCTCCTCATTTCTATTCATTCTCTCTATTAATATCTTGGTTTGTGATTTGGGACCAGTCATTCTGGGGACTTTTTATTGTTTGATTTCTAAGGTCTGTATTCTCAGGTGTTGGTTCCCAGGAGTCTGGGTGGGACCTCTGGTCCTCCTTTGGTTCTTCTTCATTTGTCAAAGTTTTCCTCCCCCTTTCCCCTCCTTTTTAAATTATGTTGCTCAGTGATGGGGGATAGCTTTCACTTCTGTTTGTTCAATCCTCTAGTCTTCCTTATGTAGATCCTCTGGATTTGTTCGGTTTTGAAGCCAGACTGAGAATGGGGGTTGTGCTTTTTGCAGTTTTGTGGTTGGATTAAGGTATGACGTGGGAGCTGTGGTTCAGAAGCTATCTACTGACAGGTGTGTGGTCCCCCTGGAACCTACTTCCCACCACCTCATAATCTCTCCATGCAGTAGGGGTGTATGTATGTAGCCCGAGAGCAAAATGAGATAATTAAAAGGGGAAGAACAGAAAAAGGAAGAAAGGAGACTAAGGGAAGATGAAGACAAAGGAGAAGGAGGAGGAAAACACACTGGCACACAAACTAATGAATAAACAATAAAACAAACAAAAACAAACAAAAACAAGAAAAACAAAAACATACAAACATGCAAACAAACAAAAAAACCACTGATGATTCACTCATCTTCAAAAATACCCATATGCAAACAGAAAAACTAAAAACCACCAAAAAATAGCAAAAACAGGTACTAAAAAAGAAACAGAAACAGAGGGAGAAAAAGAAACTAAAAAGAGCTTCTTCTGTGGCCGCTTTTGGAACTTTAGGTTCTTTACCCAAGCACGTCTACTGTTTCTGGTCGCTTATTTGCTGATTTGGTAGGGAGTGCAATCCAATCTCCAGCCCCTCCCCTCCGCTCTCAGCTCAGGCCTATCAGGTGACTCTTAGCACCACAGACTGCTGTGGGAGGAAGGTGAATCAGATCTTGACGCATCCAACTCCTCCACTGCAGCTGCTACTGCTGCCAAGTCCCCACTGAAATCTGATGTATCTATGCCTGTTCCATCATGGGGTAAGGCGTCCATCTCTCCATGTCTGCTCCTGAAGTTTCCTCTCTGGATCAACAATGGTTGATCCCAGGGGAGTGCGATGATGGCCTCTGGATCCCAGGTAAGAGGCTGAACAGGGCCAAGGGGGTCAATGCAGGTCTCTGCCCATCTCAAGACAGAGGAAATGATGGTGGTTGGTGTCTCCTTGCTAGCGGCTGGGACTCAGCTTCAGATTTCCTTGCAGCACCCTCTTCACGATTCCCTCTGCCAGTGCCCGGCCCACTCCTATGGGTGATGGGTGGGCCAGGTGCCAGTTGCTGAGAGCAGCTGTCCTCTGCTTCCTCTCCCCGGAATGGCTGAATATCCTGCGCTCTGGGGGCTCCTACCACAGGGCAGTGATGGGTTGCAGCCACATCCAGAGGGGAACCCTGGGACCCCGTTTCCCCTCAGATGGACTTTCACCCACACAGTGGCATTCACCCACTCATGCAGACTGTCTTTGTGGACACTTGCCCTTGCAGAGACTTTCATGCTCCCACCAGTTCCATTGCCATCTTGCTTCCCCTCCCAACCTGAATATTTTAATAGTTAGCTAACCAACCCTGAAGCATAGTTTCTTATTAATAAAACTGACCATCTAATGAAAGGTTTATTCCTGAACTGTGCTCATTCTCAAGTTTTTATTCTCCAGCAGCCTGTGTCTTTAAAAAAAAAATCTATGGTCTTCTATATATTTAACATAACAGTTCTGCTACATATAAATATTATCTTTACATATATTCACCTATACATACATGTATATATACATTCATAGTACCTACATTTGAAATTGTTTTTCTCGAATTGACACAAATCTATATGCTTCTCTTTTCTACCATTGGTATTCTTATTATTCATATATTTATATTTATTATCATAGAGATATTTTGGCTTCTTTACATGTACCTTATTTAATCAGGTTCATCCAATCTAGAAATAAAAGTTGAGATTATTTGTAAAAGTGATTTTTTAATGCTTTCTCTCAATTCTCCTAATTCAATTTCAGTTTGAAATTAGATGGTTCCTTCTCTCAAGTGGTTTTGCCACTTCCAATCAATTCACATCTTTTTTACTGCTGGCAGATATAGCTCCTCATGACTGTTTCTAGAGCATTCTTATGCTAAGAACATTTTTTACTTATTTAATAAATATCAACATCTTCTCGTCTTGTGAAGACATACATCAGCATGATGTACTCCATATAAATGTAGCTAGCTGAACACTGACTTTATGGAAGTAGTTCTCTAGCTGTTTGTTGTCTTCGTTTGCATAGAACGTCATCTTTCACTTCCTGCTTGTGAATTTTGAGGGCTAAAGCATAGAAGTCTTCACCCCAAATTCATGTTCTTTATCAAAAACTCTCAGACTCTTTACAAATGGTGATGGGAAAACTGGAGATCCACATGCAAAAGAATGAAATTGTACCCTTATTTTAAACTATACATAAGAATTAACTCAAAATGAATTAAGGACTTAAATGCAATACCTAAAACTGTAAAACTACTACAAGAAAACATAGGGAAAAAGTTCCATGACATTTGTATAAGCGAAAATTTATTGGATATGACACAAAAACACAGCAACAAAGCAAAAATGAACAAATGAGACTACATCAAACTAAGCAAACAAAAAAGCAATTAACAGATCAAAACCTAACTTACAGAATTGAGGAAAGTATATCTAAACCATGCAACTGAAAGGGGGTTAATATCTAAAATATAAGGGACTCAATAGGAAAAAACCAAACAGCCCATTTAAAAAATGGGCAAAGGATATGAACAGATATTTTTTCAAAGACATGCATATGGTCAGTGGAGATATGTAAAGATGCTCAACTTCACCAGTCATAAAGGAAATGAAAATAAAAACCACAATGAAACGTCATCTCACACCTGTTAATATTGCAATTATCAACAAACCAAAAAGATAGCAAGTATTAACAAGGAGAATTTGGAACCCTTGTACACTGTTAATGTGGATGTAAAATGATGCAACCACTATGTGAAGCAATAGGGAGGGGCCTCAAAAAAAATAGAAATATTATGCATTCTGAATGACTGCTGCAACCTTTGCGTACTGTTCCACGTTCAGGTCCTATGCCTTAAAAACTAACAATGCCTCCTCAAAAAAAAAGAAATTCCCCTTGCCATTTCCTGCATCATGAATTGCTTTGGTTCTTTGAGGACTTTTTCCTCTTGTCTTTCTTAGTTCTTTCTCTGGGCTTCCAATTCCATCAGGTTTTCATTCTCCTCACGTTGCACAGCAAGGAGTTCAGTCAAGTTGTCCTCTTGCAGATCTAGCTCCAGCTTCTTGCTGAGAGTCACCAAGTTGCTGAAGACCTCTTTGGACTCCTCATTCACCTTCCCAAATCTATAAAAATTGTGAACAAACTGCAGGGAAAGGCTTTTCCAAACACCATCCATGGTGACAGCCATAACCTCACACCAAGCAAAGTCAATATTTTTTATGGCTTTGTAGATGTTATAGTCCTTCCAAAACTGTCACAAGGTTGTCCCTGATTTGTCACCTGTCTTTACTGTCTGATGAAAATAGTGACATAAATAATATGTTTTGAAAGTAGCTATAATTTCCTAATCCATAGGTTGGATGAATGATGTAGTATTTGGTGGCAAATGCACTACTTTGATATTGGGATGAAAGTTGTCCATGAATGGGTAGTGTTCTGAAGCATTGTGGAGCAGCAAAAGAATGTTGAATGTGACGTCCTCCTGTCAGCAACATTTCTCTACCTTTAGGATAAAATGGTGAAAAAAACCAGTCCTGTAAAATGGCCTATGTAACCCAGACTTTGAGGTTACTCTTCCACACAAGAAGAGAATCCTTAACTACATTTTTAAGGGCTCTTGGGTTCTCTGAATGATAATCGAAGAGAGACTTCAACTTCTTATCACCAGAAGCATTGCCACCAAAAAATAGGGTTAGCCTATCCTTTGCTGCTTTACAGCCTGGTGCCAACTTTTTCTCTTTACTGATGAGATTTCATTCTGGCATCCTTTTCCAGTACACTCCTGTCTCATTCACATTAGCAACCTGCTTGGGCAAATATGCACTTTCATCAATAATTTCTCAAGGCATTTCAAGAAATTCCCAGGTAGTTACTGTATCTGTACTCACTGCCTCGTGATTTACTTTTACATTGTGAAGATTGGCTCTAGTCTTGAATTGATGAAACCTGCCATGGCTGACATTAAAATACGTCCCCTCTGATTCTATACCATGTTTCTTCTTCAAGTCTTCATATAGGCTTTTAGTTTTCTCTTGAATCAACATTAAGATGAGCGGGACTTGGCACTGATGCTGATCCTGCATCTACACATTGAGAGGTTTCTCCATCTCCTTCATCACTTTTCTTCGATATTATTGTCAGTTTTCAGGACAGTAGACTTCATATGTTCCATGATCTTGTCCTTGTTGAACAATTCATTTTATAGGAATGAGAAACATCTACCATCTTTTCACCTCACTCTACTCTTTTAATTATTTTCACTTTTGTTTTCATCGTTATCACTTGGCACTTCGTAGCAATACCAACTGGCTACACCACCATTCTCTTATGCTTGTTTCTGAACATCCTGGGCTGGAAATAAAGATACTCTGCTCTACATGGTAAAGTACATGTAGTAAAGTACACAAAAGTACAACTGCTTGTAGAGGATGCATGCATGTGACAATGTATGTCAGACACGTGCACTAACTTAAATGACCGGACATGTGAAAGCATGTTCGCATCTTTGAAAGTTTGCAACTTGTAGGTTCATACGTAGGAGATTTACTGTATATTTATTTTTAAAAATTGAAATTGAGATCTCAAAGAGATATTTTCCCTCTCATGTGTTGCATTCACAGTAGTCAAGATGTGGAGACATCTAAATGTCCATTGATAGATGAATGGATAAAGAAAATGTGATATACACATACAATGAAATACTATCCAGCCTTTAAAAAAGGAGAAAGAGAACTCCTGCAATATCTGACATCATGAATGAACTTTTAGGACATTATGTAAAAGGAAACAAGCCAGACACAAAAGAATAAATATTGCATGATTATGCTAATAAGAAGCATTTAAAATAGTCAAACTCATAAAAACAGGGCAGAATGGTGGTTTCCAGGACCTGGGGGAGAGAAAATGGAGAGTTACTATTCAACAGGTATGAAATTGTAGTTACGAAAAATGATTATGTTCTAGAGATGTGTTGTATAACATTGTGCCTATAATTGACAATATGCAGAGTACAATTGAAAAATGTGCTTATAGAATGTATCTCATGTCATATGCTATTATCACATTTAAAAACGAACAAAAACCTTTCAAAGAGCGAAGACCCGAACTGTCTAATACAATAAATGTGAGCCACAGGCATTGGATTAAACAAAATATGTTGTTAAAATTAATATCATTTTACTCATTTATTTTTATTTTTTAAAATATGGCTACTTTAAAACTAAAATGAGATTCACATTATATCTGTTGGACACCACTCTAGAAGAAATCTTTTGAAAGTATGGAAAAATACACTTAGTTGTATGGACTTTGGGTTAAAAGGTATCATGTGAAAGTAAGTCTGCTATTATTTGGTTTGAAGTCAGCTAAAAGGTACATTCAATCTTCTTCTTCGTTTTTGTTGTTGTTGTTGTTGTTGTTGTTGTTGTTGTTGTTGTTGCTGGTCCTGCTGAGTTTGATTAAAACAAACCGGAAAATATGCTGAGAGTGTAGTTAATTTGTCTAGAAAACTTACTTTTAAAGGAATGATAAATTGATGCACTATGTGTCTTAGAACAAATGCCGACTTTCTTCAAAATACAAGTCCTGACATTCAGTCTTATCTTTAGTGTCTTGAATGTGTGCTTCATTTGATAACTTGTTTTGCTCAGGTATCTTCTGCCTCAGTGTTCTATGTCTGTCATACCTGTACAACATTATCTGAAAATCTACTGTCATACTTTACAGTTACATAAGCTTTAGATAGTCACATATTTTAATTTTATTAGAAATTAGTACACACATCAGAATAAAACATATATTTAACATTCTGTTTCTTTAGTGGATTTGGTTGATTGATTGATTGTACAGCTACTCAAAAGTCTTTCACAGTCTCCAAAAATATATTTACATTATCATAAACAATCATCCAATGACTTTTAGTGAGATTGGAAATACCAAGTCAGTTCTTTAGGTTTCTAAATTAGAAGAGTTGGCACTGAGAAAGGATAATGATGAGAACAGTGGACTCCACCACTGGTGACAACAGTGACTTAATTACCTAGTTTGCAATTTCATGGGGATAAAAGGAATACATGGAAAATTTTATAATGGATATTTTTTAAGGAGTCTTTATTTGCTTCCTGAAGTGAGCTGTCCCAGAAAAATACTTTACCAATCATTGAGGTAAGGTAGAATTTTTTAAAAAGCTACTTATTTTTTAAAAAGCTATATGAATATAGAGTGAGAATCTACTTCTTCAGTTGTCAGACAGCAATCTTAAACTAATGGGGTATTTATGAAAAATCAGTAGTGGCTATTAGCCATTTTCATGGTGATAGACACATTTAACTTTAAAGTGGTCTTTTTCATACAAGAATATGGGGCTCTTTGAATACACATTTTTCCTTGCAATGCATCACTTCTTATTAGCCATTTAATTTTGAAAGACTTTGTATTTACAGTGCTTTCCAAACTTGGTCTATTTCCCTCTTGATTTCTGTAGGCAGTTGGGTGGAGTGCATTTCCTTAATCCATAGTCTCAGTATAAAAATAAAATAAAAATAAATAAATAAATAAAATAAAAATAGCCCTGAAGTGAATATTTCATGGAGACATTTCATAGAAGTAATGCTGAAAAATTTCTGACTTTGGTTGTTTTTGTTTGTTTCCCATTTGTTTGTTGTTTTGTGCTGTTCTTTATTAGATTTATCCATGTGAAGATGCTGTCTCAGAAGTCACTGGCTGGCCACTGGCTGGCCAAGGAAATTATACATGTCTCACATCAGTTAGCCTGGACACTGTGTAAATAAAGTAGAAGCATGGATAATACCACACTGGAGTTTTATAAACCACTTGACTATGAGGACACTCCCATGCTGCAGATTTTGTATAAGGTGATATATTGGAGTAGCACCTTCATCACCTTCATGTTGGAGCTATTGGTCATGTCAAAGGGTGGTCAAAATGGTCATTTTTCAATCCAGGGAAAGATACTTTATGGGCTTTTAATATTATCTGCAATTGAAATTACCTTCATGTCAAAATTATTAATATATAAAACATGAGTTTAAATAGATCACAATTTTTGAAAACCTGATTTTATTTTGGCATTGAAACAAAATATTACAAATACTCAAAACTGGGAAATGTCCTGGACTTCCACAGGTGTCTGTGAGACCCTGCTGTCCACCAGTGAAAGAGTAGCCAAGAGAGTTTGTGGGCAGTAGTTTCTGAAGCCATGATGTGGGCACAGATCCAGGCTTTACTAGTCACTGGCTATGATAATTCTCTCATCTGTCAGCTTCAGTTTCCTCATCTCAAGTGTAGAGAATTGCATTTTCAAGAATTTTCTGATGAAGAATTGAAGTAATATGTACCATGTTACTGATAATTACTATGCATAAAAGCCATTAGCTAATAATATTATTAATAACAGATTATTTTTTAGTGACTTTCCTACTCACAAAGCATGTTTCTGTGTGTAGAGATAACTGTGTTAGGTACTTCACAGAGTCATGTCTTCTGTAACATTTAAGGAAGAATTCATTTATTTAAAAATTTTTTTTTAAATTTACTTTTAATTTTTATGGACAATCTATAGCTGTACATATTTACAGGATATGTGTGATATTTTAATACAAGCATTATCATGTGTAATGACCAACCTGGTTAATTAGGATATTCATTACCTCAAACATTTATTATTCCCATGTGTTGAGAACATTCCAAAACTTCTCTTCTAGCTATTTTAAAAATACAATAAATTACTGCTAACTATAATTACTCTACTGTGCTAATGAATACTAGAGCTCATCCTTGTATCTAACTGTATTTTTGTACCCATTAACCAATCTCTCTTTATCCCCCCTTCCCTCTGTCCTTCTCTACCTCTGTTAACCACCATTCCACTCACTATCTCCCTGAGATCAAATATTTTAGCTACCACATATATGTGAGAACATGTGATATTTGTCTTCCTGTGCCTAGCTTGTTTCACTTAATATAGTGTCCCCCAGTTTCATCCACGCTCCTGAAAATGACAAGATTTCATTCTCTCGATGGCTGAATAATATTCCAGTGTATGTGTGTTTCCATGTGTATCACATTTTCTTTATTCATTTTCCATTGATGGGCACACAGGTTAATTGTGTGTCTTGACTATTGTGAATAGTGCTGTAATAAACATGGAAGTGCAGGTATTTCAGTATGTTGATTTCCATTCTTTTGGCTACAAATTCAGCAGTGGAGTTGTCAGATCCTATGATAGTTCTATTTTTAGATTTTTTGTCAAACCTCCATCCATTTTTTCATAGTGGCTGTACTAATTTATGCAAGCACTCACTTTCTCAGCTTCATCAGTCTTTGTTATTTGTTATCTTTTTGATAATAGCTATTGTAACTGGAGTGAGATGATATCCTCTTGTGGTTTTAATTTGCATTTCCCTGATGACTAGCAATGTTGACAATGTTTTTATACATGTCTTGGCCATTTTTAGGTCTTCTTTTCAGTGATGTCTATTTTGATCTTTTTTAATTTCATTTTTAAAGTTAAATTTTGTTTTATTATAGAAATGTGAAGTACAAGTGAAGATTAACTACCTAAGTAGACCACATGCAGGTGACAAGTTTAGGCTTCCAACTGGCCCACACTCCCCAAGGTATAGGACCGGATATCTTTTGTGCTGTTGTGTGCCCTCATCCTCCTCCATCTCTCCCTCCCCTAACAGTCTCCAGCAACTGCTGATTCTTCTCTTGTGCTAATGTGATTAATGCTCAGGGCTCACTTATGAGTGAGAACATGAGGTATTCAGTTCTTTGCTTCTGTGATAGATCACTTAGTATTATGGTCTCCAACTCCATCCAGTTAGTTTCAAAGTACATGATTTCATTCTTCTTTATGACTATGTACTACTCCATATGTATATATACTGCATTTTCTTTATCCAGTCCACTTTTGGTGAGTGGTAGGGCCGGTTCCATGTTTTTGCTATTGTGAATAGTGCATTTTGCCAATGTTTTAATTAACTAATTTGTGGTTTTCTTTTTTTTTTTTTTTTTGCTCTGAGTTTTTTTAAGCTCCTTAAATATTCTGGTTGTTAATCCCCTGTCAGATGTATAGTTTGCAAATATTTTGTCTTTGGGTTATCTTTCTACTTTGCTGATAGTTTTCTTTGATGTGGAGAAACTTTTTAGCTTGATTTAATTCCATTTGTCAATTTTTGTTTTGGTTGTATGTACGTTTGAGGTCTTACACACACACAAAATATTTGTTCCATCAATGTCCTGAGGGTTTGCTCAATGTTTTCTTGTAATAGTTTCATAATGTCAGGTATCATATTTAAGTTTTTGAGCCATTCTTATCTCATTTTTGCATGTGATGAGAAATACCAATTTCATTCTTCTGCGTATGGCTGTCCAGTTTTTCCAGCACCGTTTATTGAATAGACTGTCCTTTCCCATTGCATGTGCTTGGTGCCTTTTTGAAAAATGATTTGACTGTAAATGTGTGGATTTATATCTGGCTTCTTTCCTCTGTTTTATTGGTCTGTGTGTCTACTTTTATGCCAATTCCATGCTGTTTGGGTTACTATAGCTTTGTACCATACTTTGAAGTCAGGTAAGGTGATATCGTCAGCTTTGTTCTCTTTTGTTCAGGATTGCTTTGGCGATTTGGGATATTTTGTGGTTCCATACAAATTTTAGTATTTTTGTATTTCTATAAAAAATATTATTGGTTTTGTGATACATTGAATTTGTAGATTTCTTTGGGTAGTATGAACATTTTAACAATGTTTGTTCTTTTAATTCATGGACATGGGATATCTTCCCTCCTTTGTATCTCCTGTTTAATTTCTTTTATTAGTGTTTTATAGTTTTTATTGTAAAGAGCTTTTATTTCTGTGGTTAAGTTTATTTTTAGGGTTTTTTTTGTAGCTATGGTAAATGAGATTACTTTCTTTTTTTATTTTTCAGATTGTTTGCTTTTGACATGTAGAAATGTTACTCATTTTTGTGAATTGATTTTGTTTCCTACAACTTTACTAAATTTGTTTATCAATTCCAAGAGCTTTTTTTTTTTTGACAGAATTTAGTTTTCTTTTTTCCAGATATAAATGTGATCATGTTGCCTGCAAACAAGGAGAGTTTGACTTCTTTCTTTCCATTTGAGTTGCCCTTTATCTCTTTCTCTTATCTAATTGCTTTGGCTAGGATGTTCAGCAATATGTTGAATAATGGTAGTGAAAGTGTAAATCTTCATCTTGTTCCACTTCTTAGAGGAAAGACTTTTAATCTTTCCCAATCAGTATGATACTAGCTGTAGATTTGTTATAGATTACCTTTATTGTTTTGATATGTTATTTTTATATCTAGTTTGTTGAGAGTTTTATCATAAAAGGATGTTAAATTTTATTCTGTGCTCTTTCAGCATCTATTAAAATGATCATATGATTTTTTTCCCTTGATTTCATTGATGTGATGTATCACATTTATTGATTTGTGTATGTTGAACTACCCTTACATTCCTGGGATGAATCCTACCCGATCATGATGAATGATCTTTTTAAAGTGCTGGTGAATTTAGTTTGCTGGTATATTGTTGAAGATTGAATATTTTTGCATCTGTTTACCTCAGTGATATTGGTCTATAGTTTCTTTTTGTGTGTGTCTTTGGCTGGTTTTGGTATGACGATAATGATGTCCTCACAGAATGAGTTTGGAAGTATTTTCTACTCCTCAATTTTTTAGATTAGTTTGAGTAAAATTGGTATTAGTTGTGAACATACTTTCTGTCATTTTTTTCTATTAATACACCACTGTGGAACTGAAAGAATTCATATTCCACAGTTATGATATCTAGTACACTCCGGTCCCTGTGTACTGCATCTATGCTGGTAACTGCATCCAATTTTTCAGTAAATTTTTATTGTTATAAAATATGCATAATATAAAATTTACCACTTTAATCATCTTAAGTATACTTTGTACTGACCAAGAGCAAACTAATACTGTGTTTGAAATTATGAACATGAATGGTGGAGAAACAATCATAATTTCAAGTAAAAGGTCTTTTTGACAAATAGCATTAAACTATCACAAAATGAAACAACACTTTGTGTTTATTCTTACCCAAGGCTCGTATCTGAAAAGGATTATTGCTGTAGCAATTGATTTTCTTGTATTCTAACATAGTAAAGGATTTTTAAAAATGTTTTTAGGTAACCTGAAAAAAAGAAGGTGATTTATTTTCTGCTAAGTCTTGTTACCAATCGATAGTAACAAGAACTGTAAAAGTGCCTTGGAGAATGCTTAATTATCTTTTGAGATGCTCTCAGAACATCTGAAGAGAGGCTTACAAAAAAGAAAAAAAATTAACTACTCCTAAGAACTATATTCAGTCAATCAAGCTATAACTGATTTGTAGTTTTCCCATGTCATAACCCTTTAGATTTTTAAGTAAATAAGAGAAAATCATTTTTAGTCAAGGGAACAAAATAAATAATAGAAAAATAATAAAGGACCAACAATTGACAACAAGGTTTATCTTTAAAAAGCTTCTAATTTAATCATTTCTTTTTATAATCTTACAATTTATTTCTTAAAAGATAGACAAATCACTCAAAATAATCCATTAAAAAAGCACAAAAATGGTTTCTGATGTGGTAAAGATACTAATGAAAAATAGAATCATTATGCTGGTTCTTCACAAGTCTGAAATCATCAGAGGCTAAAGGATCCCTGCAGAAGCGATTTTATGTAATTTCCCAGCTGAGTACTGCCTTTCCAGTTGAGGAAAAACTTAGCTAAAGAGCTCTTTTATCACTTGGAGAAACTTCAAGAAATGAGGAAGCGTCTCTTCCAATCAAAATTGCTTCTTTAAAATTAGAGAATAATGTTAATGAACTACGTCTGTGTTAGCAAAGAGGACTGTAGATTGATTTATATTTGTGACCCAGAAAACCCTTTATGATACTGATGTGACTTAAGAGTTTATGCATCAAATTAATCTGTGATAGAAACTGTATATCAGCATGATATTCGATGCTTGTTATAATATCACATATTATCTTTTTTCATGCTGCCTTTGATCTTTCCTGAAGCTATGTCAAGGGAAATAGCTATCTAAAGTGTAATATACTATCACAGAGAGGTTGCATCTTCGTCTAAATCCCTTATCCTGGACCATGTAAATTAATTTTGGATATGGGCTTCATATTTATTCTAAACGTTTGGGTATCTCTCAAACTGCATGCAGTAATGAGTCTAAAAACAGGATACTATTTTGTCCCTTAGTAGCAGATGTGTCATTGAGAAGATCGCCATGCATTACACACCACCTCAGTCTTGTTGATCCCAAAGCAGAGCTTTCATATTTGATTAGTGTTCAGCAATATCCACTATAACTGAACCCCTTATGTCTCCATCAGCTATTTGGTATGCTCTAACGAGAGCAGTCAGTTTGCTTTATTCAAAGGCAAGTGAGAACCACATTCGGAGCAGTTTGTTGCCCTCTCAATCTCAAAAGGAATAATCCTTAACTAATTACTTGGCAAAGCATTTTATGTTTGTGAATGAATGTCATGGCCTTTAAAAAAATAATTTAATTATTTTTGCCACCTTTTTATTCAAGTAAAATTTTAACAATTTCTGTTTAATACAATTGAAAATGTGGTGTCATTAAAGAATGTTTTCTACTAAATTCCTAATCACAGGTTTATGAACCATCTCTCAGCAGAAGAATCAATTTCTACTAAGTATCCACTTTATTAATCCAGGTTATTGACAATCTTATGGTAGGAGGTGGGAACAAAAATAATCAGCTGATAGCTGGGTGTGGTGGCTCATGCCTGTAATCCCAGCATTTAAGGAGGCTGAGGTGAGAGGAATGCTTGAGCCCAGGAGTTTGAGACCAACTTAAGTGACATAGAGAGACCTCGTCTCTAACTAAATTCAAAAAATTAGGGGTTGATGGCATGCACCTGTAGTCCCAGCTACTTGGAAGGCTGAGGCGGAAGCATCAATTTAGCACAGGAGGTAGAGACTGAGATGAGCCATGATTGTGCCACTGCACTTCAGCCTGGGCAACAGAATGATACCCCAACTCAGAAAAAGAATGATCAGCTCATATAATTTTATTTAGATTTAAAAAACAAAACAAAACAATGCAAGTGGGCACAAAAATCATTGCAAATATTAGTACAATAAAAATACAATCCCAAACATCCATCCCTTAAATTACTAGAAAAAGATACAAAGCAAAGTTACAGAATTCACAGTCATCTCAGATTGGGTAAAATTATTTGCATTTTAGAGTGATTGTGTAAGACCTGTGTTCATTGAGACAATTTTAAAAATCTTTATCAGGAATGGAAATTTTGATAATGATTATACTTTATTAGATAATGAAGATTTTTTTTCTCTAACCAAGTTCTAAATTTTGGGGGTTATTACTGTAAATTTTATTTGCCATTAATTTAAGTAATTAAATTCATTGGGTTAAGATAAATTTAAAAATTCTTTGGCATAAATATCTATAGCTTCTTTCTTCTGTGTGTTTTTTTCCCCCCCTGTGGTTTTTGAAACAAAGTGTTTAGCTAAGAAAACTGAGTCAAGCAAGGTCATGTAATCAATCCCTTAACATCTTGTCAGTCTTTTATGTCTTTGATTTTCAACCTTCAGTCCGTTCATCCAGCATCTTCATTTGACATTCGCTAAGACCAGAAGTCTATGCTGAGTCTTGGGGATACAGATACAAGTGAGGCAGATATACTATCTGTCCTCATGGAGCTTATGTCTGTGTGAGTTTGATGATGACCTTGTTAAGGTAAACAGGTAAAAATTCAGTGAAGGAATCGCAAATGAAAATATATAATCATAGCCTGGAATTTTGATAGAGACTTATATTAACATTATAGGGGAAGAGCGCCACTCTTCTTCAGGTCAGAGAAGATGTCCTTCAGTAGGTGGCATTTGAGCTGAGTCACAAAGTTGGGAAGGATTTAGATCCTATTTTTACCATTGAATCATGAATGGGATTGTGCTTTTTATTTGGTTCTCTGTCAATTTGTTGTTGGTGTGTAAGAGCGCGGTTGTCTTTTGCACATTGATTTTGTACCCGAAAATATCAATCTCATTTCTCTTCTTATTTTTCCTCATTCAACAATTACATACGAGGAGCTAAAGGTGTGAAAGACATTTTACAGGATACAGTGAGTACTACCAAGGCGAGTCTGCCAAGGACTCTGCTCTCCAGTTTCACAAGGTGAGAGAGAGAACATGAAATAAGGGAGAAAGTGATGGACAAAAATGGGGATGAGAAGCAAAAGAAGGGAACTTTACTTCCATTTGGAGCAATCAGGGAATAATTCCTGGATGCGGTGGCATTACAGGTGGCAGAAATATGATTGCAAGGCTTTGTAGCCCTGAGTAAGTCCTGCTGGATAGGAAGATTGTTTTCCTTGAACTCAAAAGAACTGGATTCCTGACTTTATCGACCAGGATTTATCATAAGATAAACCAGGGTGTAAGAAACCAATAATGTATGATTTGAGAACAATTTTAGGAAAGGACTACCTCTCTCTCAAGCTTCTACTTCTACATCTGACACAGGTAATGAAACAAATTACATCATGATGAAGACATTTCTTCCCACAAAGGATTCATTCAAACTCTACCTAAAAGGAAATATTACTGGATTTAAGCTAAGGTTTTCCAAAATGTCTTTTGAAAAAACCCAAGTCCTGGATATGTTTGTGACAAGAAAGTTTTCATTATAATTAAATCTGGGAAATACTGCAATTTGTAGAACTCTCTTGAAAATTAACTATGTACTTGTGCATTTAGAAATCCTGTAGTTAAAAAATAAGTTAGCTGACCTTTGAGCACCCTCCCCCTTTATTTTTCACAGAAAGTCTATTAATGTTGAAGGAGCTCTGAGATATGTCAATCATTTTTAAACAGCAAGAAAAGTTCTTTTTCCCCATAGCGGACATGAGCCTGCAGCATGCTGGAGGACACTGAGTTCTGATCAGTGGATGGAGGGACTGATGATGGGGAAAAGGAGGCCTAGGGGAGAAGAGAAGGGGATGGCATAAGGAAAATATTTTGGATAAGTGAACAATTCTCTAGTCATCTCTGATACCTCTAGCTAATGGAAGGAAGACAATTCACACCTGAAACGCTGCCCTAGGGTTTGCTGTCATTTGTGGCCATGCTCAGCTTCTGGAAGTGTGAGGACTTGAGAAGGTCTAGACTTTCTGATAGTTTAAGGTGCTTCCTCCTGGGGACCTAATAACCATTTAATGATTCATAGCAACGTCAAGTTTCGACACCTGAAGGTTATAAACACAATAAAATCTCTCCAGCACCAGCTTTCTTGTACTCCTACCAGAAACCACACACTGACAGAATTAGGATGTGGGCACGGGGAACTGTATTGCTAGGCAATAAGTCATATAAAAAATAAGATTTAGTCAACTTAAGTAGACATATGAAACCAAAAAAAATTTTATTTTTTTTCAAAACTCAGTCCTTAACAAACAAAAGAGAGTCGTTGCTAAAAATCACTATGCTAACTTTTAGTCATTCATGTACTTTAGAACATGTGAGTCAAAGTTAAATTTCACCTTTAGTCTTCATCAGATGCTTATTCATATTAATTGTTATCAAAGTGTACAAAGTATTATATGTTCATTGAAAATAATAAAATTATTTAAGATACAAAAATCACCTCTCTAGTAACAAATAATAACAACAGATGCTGGTGAGGGTGTGGAGAAAAAGCAACGCTTCTACGCTGCTGGTGGGAATGCAAACTAGTGCAACCTCTTTGGAAGACAATGTGACAATTTTTGAAAGAACTAGAAATTGACCTTCCATATGACCCAGCAATTCCCCTAATGGGAATATACCTGGGAGAATTCAAATCATTTTACAAAAAAGATACCTGCACACGTTAGTTTGTTGCAGCTCTATTCACAATAGCAAAAACATGAAACCAACCATGTTGGCCATCGAAGCTGGACTAGATAAAGAAGATGTGTTACATATACACAATGGAATATTATGCAACCATAAAGAAGGACAAATATATAAACTTCGCAGCAACTTGGATGGATTTGGAGTCGTTCATATTCAGTGATCTGTCACAGAAACAATGAACAGAGTACCATATGTCCTCACTTATAAGCAGACCTTGAACAATTACAATGCTATAAGAAAGCATCCGGCAGTAATGGGAAACTATCAGGGGAGTTGGGGTGGGGTGGGATTGGCAGTTGAGGGAAACTGCTAGGGGAAGGAGGGGCATACCTCATCAACAAGGATACCTGCATAATCAATGTTTGTATACCTAACCCTGAATTGTACCCCACATCTTTATAATTTGAAAAAATTTTTAAAAATAGTGTGTTGATGTACATCATTCCAGGAAATTTTTTCTGAGATGCACATCTAAATAAACACAAGTTTTTCAAACTTCGTATCATACTACAAAATCTGTTTTATAGACTTCTTCCTTCAAAAATGTAAGGACAGCACTTTCTCTTGTCATTATTCTACACAGTATGCCCTTATGTGAGTATACCACAGTTCTTTAACAATATAATTGTCATGTTTTATACCCTATGTTTTAATGTCATCAAGAAACACTAAAATGAATATTTTTATATGGAAATCTTTTTATTTGCCTTTGATTTTTTTCTTTCAAGATAAGTTTCTAAAGGCAAATTTCTGGGTCACAGTATATGAACAATTTAAAAACTATAGTGTAAAAGTTGTCAAATTGCCCTTTAGATATCATGTGTCTTACAGGCTCCCAGAAACTGTGTAGAGGAGTCAGTATTTCTCCATTTTCACTGAAAATTGGAATTTTAGTGCCAAAAGAGTTATTTAAAAGTCTTCTTTCACTCATATTTCATCCCAAATGCCCCTGGCTATATTCTGATTAAGGTAACTAGATACAATTTTTCTTGCTCTTCAATGGGATTGATTTCAGGGCTGAGAATTTTACATAAAGCTAATCTTTAGAAAAGTGTAAACTATACAGACATCTCTTATTTATTTAATAGTGTTTAATACAGGGAATTTGAATGAGACAATGAAGCTATCACATTATTTCTTGTCAAATTAAGTGGTTATAAAACAGCTGCAATCACTAGCTTAATGAGAGTAGAGGTTTTACATAACTATGGATAGATTCCTGTCTTCATCTTCTTGTTGCTAATTGGCAAGTACACAATAAAACAGTTATGTGGTCACATAGAAATTGGAGACCATATTCTTTTTCATAAATTTTTGTTTGGCTCACTTAAGTAGGAGTTCTTACATATTGAACAATTAAAAAAAAAATAATAATACTATAAATGGCAAGCAACTTTTTATGCAAATAGTGTAGAATCAGAAATTCACCTTGTTATGGAGTAAATGTGATGTCACAGGCTACTGATAAAATGCTATTTGCCTTGGCAATTAACATTTTTCATTTTTCTCGAAAGTACCAGACTTTGCATTAAGATCCCTAAACTGTAATGCAAAAAATAAAATGCAACTTTAATGTGTGGAACACACCAAAAGGAAGCTATAAATTAAAATTCTTCAATGATTATTTATATTTAAGTCTAAAGGAAATACTCCAAAGTAAAGAAAAGATTGCTTTAGATTCATCAGCATTTTGTTTTGTCTGATTACATAGTTTTACTTTCTGAGGTTAAAATGTAGGCAAATGTTTTGGAAAGGAGACATGCTTTGACTACAGATTGCTATTGTTAGCTGTGAGATTTTCTTTTTTTTTATTTTAAAGATATGGGGTACTGTTCAAGATTTGGGAGATAAGTGGTCAGCCAACAGGTAAAGTTTGGGCATCCCTTTGGGCCACATTCACCTGTTTTGAGATTAGGTACTCTTATTAATTTTATATGCCCATGCTTCCCCCTCTGGCAGCATCCTGCTACTGCCAAGCACTTTCTTAAAGTATTACAATAAATGTCCAGGGTCCACTTATAAGTGAGAACATGTGGTACTCAGTTCTTTTTTTCTGTGATAGATCGCTGAGTGTGATAGACTCTAAATCCACCTAAATTGCTGCAAAATCCATATGTTTGTCCTTCTTTATGGCTGCGTAATAGTCCATTGTGTATATGTACCACATATTTTTTATTCAGTCCACTTGTGATGGGCAGTATGATTGGTTCCATGTTTTTGCTATTGTGAATAGAGCTGCAACAACATGCATGTGCAGGTATCTTTTTTATATAATGATTTCAATTTCTCCAAGTATATTCCCAGAAAGAGGATTTCTGGGTCATATTGAAGATTGATTTTTAGATTTTTTTAGGAATCTCCACACTATTTTCCACAAAGATTGCATTAATTTACACTCCCCAAAAAAGTGTAAGATAGTTCCCTTTTCCCTGCATCCTATCAAGCATCTGTGGTTTTTTGAGTTGTTGGTGATGTCCATCCTGACTGGAGTCAGGTGATATTTCAGTGTGGATTTATTTTCTTTTTCTTTAAGTTGAAATTTATTTTTTTTTATTTATTATTTACTTATTTATACTTAACACTGATTGTACCCTTCATCTTTAAAATAAAAAAAAGAAAAAGAAAAAATTTAAAAAAGAAAAAGACATAAAAAACAGGCAAAGGACATGAATAGACGCTTCTCAAAAGAAAATATATGAGCAGCATGTGAAAAAGTGCTCAG
>CAUYQG010182742.1:0-36882 GCA_963574415.1 Tarsius wallacei
GAACGATGCACATTTGTATACCTAACCCTTAACTGTACCCCACAGTTTTATGATGAAAAATATGTTTAAAAATAAAATAAAATAAAATAAAGCAAAAAGTAGCCGTCCAGTCCTCTTCCCTAGCACAGGAACTGCCATGAGCAAATCTGCCACGTGGCTATGGTCTCGGCAGCGAGGACGCTGGCCACCACTGTTTATCCCAACACAGCCTTGGAATTAAAGCACTCAACAGCCAACCCAAGAGCAAAACGGGCATCCCTTACACGTCACTGTGGAATTGCGGCTTTTCCGAAGGTCCCACTGCAGCGCCTCGGCCAGAGGATGGATCTCAGTGGGCCAGACCTAAGCAGGCACCACTGAGGTCCATCCTGTGCACCTCACGAGAACCGAGGGGGCCGTCAGTCGTGTTCATGCAGCCCTGACCAGGAAGCCTGCGTGTTTCTCAAGCCCGAGGAGAGAGGACGTCAGGCCACGCAGACATCTGCACACTGTTCCGACCTGAGTCCCACAGGATCCACATGACATTAACACCTGGAAGTTTTGCTCTCTGGACACACGTGGAAGTGCCTCGTTCACTCCCCGCAGGAACAGCCCAGCTGCTGCCCCATCCCACGTCCCCAAGAGCAGAAGCCGGGTGGCTGCTCAGAGCAGGAGCCAGCATGGAGTGGGCCCGGACTTGGGGTCCCAGGGTGTATTTGCGTGTGAGTGGGGGGCTGGGTGAGGTGGGTTGGACTCCAAGTTGTCATCTTACAGAACAGAGGCTGTACGTTACCCGTCATAGGCCCCCGCTCCAGCCGTGCTTTCAACCCGCAATGTGGGGGTGGATGTGGTCAGCAAGTCCGAGGTCCCCCAGGGGGCCGTGGTGTCCAGGTCGAGCCTGTGAAGTACATCAGGATCGGGGCCTTTGGCACCCACTCTGATAAAGACAGGGACAGAGACATTTATGGCAGCACATGGCCAGGACATCCCATAGCGGAGCCAGCTTGAGGGGGTGGAGAGTTAAACAAAGCTGCCAGTATTCGTGCATGTGTGCATATGTGTGCATGCATGTGCGTATGTGTGCTTGTGTGTGCATGTTTGTGCTTGTGCATGTGCTCTATGCATGTATGTGTGTGCATGTGCGTGTGTGAGCTTGTGCGTGAGCATGCATTCATATGTGTATGTGTGCGTGTGTATCCACATTTGTGCTTGTGCGTGTGTGTTTTGTGCATGTGTGTGCATGTTCGTGTGTGAGATTGTGCAGGTGTGTGTGCAAGCATGTGCACGTGTATGCCCATGTTCTGTGTGTGAGGGTGAGAAGCTGAGACTCCGTGAGGCCTTGCGCTTCACGGGGAGTCAGTGGCGATGCCTGGCACGCCCCCGAGGAGAGCGCTTCCATATCTGCTGCAGAGCTGAACGCCACGGGTAGGGGGCCCTCAGCCCCCATCGCCTCCAGCCCCCTTTCTGAGGTTGGCAGTCCCGCACGCCTGCCCCTCCCTGCTGCAGGTGGAGATGCCCTGAACGCGCACGTGCTGCCCCTGCTTGACCGTCACGAGAGGTGTTGCGGGCCGGGTCCTCCACACACCCCTTCCCACGACCTGGACGCTCCCAGGACCTTCCCTGAGGACAGAGGTTCAGCCGCTGCATCCAGGTCAGTTGCAGGATGCAATTCCAGGGTGTGGCCACCCACAGCCCTGTGTCCTTCTGTCCCCCCTCGACACACATGCTGGATCCAGCCTTTGTGCTGGACCTCCTCCCCAGAGTGGTCAAACTGTTCACTCTCCTGTCACCCAAAAAGAGGCAGGCCGAGAGCGCTGCCGTGGCCGGCGACGGAGACAGGAAGGAGCCTAGACCCAAGCAGAGCCGGATTGGGGTGTGGGGCGTGTGGCCGAGCCGCCTTCTGCGTGCTCAGAGCCTGGGAGGGGCAGGGCTGCAGACAGCTCAGTCCCTCCAGGCTCCAGCCTGGAAGGACTCAAAGGAGCCTCCCTGCTCCTCGAGCTTCCAGAGAGTTCGCTAAGATTTGTTTTTGAAGTCTATTTCAGCCTGAGATGCTTGGTGCCTCAAAGGTCCATGAAAGAAACCCCGGGGCCTTGGGGTGCCACTGCACTCACTTCTGGGAGAGGTTTCTTAACTTTCACTGGACTCTCTGAATGGTAAAAGTCCTGGGGCCTGGGTGCTAAGTCAAGGCTCTTCCTATAGTGAATGTGTTATGAATGACTGAAAGAAAAAAAAAACCTCTGACTTAACTGGCTTGTGAAAAACAGGAGAAGAAAAAAGAATCTATTGGCTCATTTAAGCAAAAATGTCCCGGAGCATCGGGGCTCAGGTAAGGCTGGATCCAGCAGTCCCAACCATGTCAGAAAGCCTGGGTCACTCTCTCCACAGCTGGGCTCCCCTTTCCTCTGAGAGTCTTATCAGGGAGCTCCTCTCCCAAGGTCCCCACGGGGTCAGCCTCAAACTCACGAAGCTCCACATGCAGCAAAAAGAAACCCCTTCCCATCCCTCTGACCAAAGTCCCGGCATCCGGGAGACTGATGTGGGTCACGTGCCCATCCATGAACAAATCCCTCCAGAACAGAACAAGGGTGCCCAGAGGGCTCAGGTCAGGCCCCTGGCCAGGTGAATGATAGTCACCTGCAGCCATGTGACTGAGCGGAGACGCGGGACTCCCTGCCGGCATCTGAGTGATGACACTGTGTGGAGCGGGGCGCGGCCACGAACATCCTGTGTGTTCTGGAAGCGGGAAGCTCCTTGATCATGCCCAAGTTCAGGGACTCTGGCGGCTTACTGTGACAGTCCAGGCAAGGCCCAGTGATCCAGTCTGAGGGGAGAAGCCTCGTCTGCTGTGGGTTGGACTGTGTAACCCCCCCCAAAAAAAATATTTTGCCGTCGGTGGCGTCCTCATCCCGTGAAAGCGACCTCATTTGGAAATAGGGACTTCGAGGATGTCATCAAGTTCAGATGAGGTTGTGCTGGAGTGGAATGGCAGCTGTCCTAAGAGGGAGACTAGACAGACACGGGGGTGGTGCGGCCACAGCTAGGCAACACCAAGAGGCTGCAGGAGGCGGAAGCCCCCCCCCGAGCCTGCGGAGACCGGGGCCCTGCCGACACCCCGTCGTGTCAGCCTCCACCTCCAGAACCAGGAATGCGTCTCTGTGGCTTCCGGGCCCCCACTGCGGGGCCGTTGGTCACGGCAGCCCCAGGACACTCACACACCTCCTGCCCTGGCGCTGCTCCACCCCGGCGGGGCATCCCGACATCCCAACGTGGCCGTGAGGTCTCTCCAGTCCATCTCCCGTGCCACCCGGAGCGCCCGCTCTTCCACACCCATGAGGATCCCAATCGGGGTTTTCCGAAAGGGCCACGAGGAGGTTTGAGGAAGTCGTGGCCCTAATGGCTGGGAAAGTCCTCCGGGCGGCCTCGTGACCACTGCCCAGGTGACCCCAGAGCGTCTGAAGAGGCGTCCTCCCCCGCACTCCCCGGGAGGCTCCTGATCGGAGGGAAAGCCCCACGCCCCTTCCAGCCAGCACAGCCATAGCGCGTGTGGGATGCCTGGGTGGCACCGGGAGCCACATGGCCACCAGCCAGGAGGCCAGACACAGAACCACTGCCAAAGTCCCCTGCTGGCCACACCCTCTGACCACACGTGGTCACCTCCAGGCGGCAGGCTCTGGTCGGTACATGGACACTGGCCTATCTCCGAATCCAACAGAAAAGCCAGATCACGGCCATCCCTGACCGAGCCAGCCTCAAGGGCTGGTGTCCTCTGAGCTCAAGTCCTATCTGAGGTCTGTGCTGTTCGCCAGGTACCATGACTCAAGATCAACACTCAGGCTCTGGCCCTGGACAGACTGAGGTTTGAATCCTGACTCCACCATCTACCTGGTTTCCAGCCTTTGGGAGTTGGCTCAGCCCCTCATGGTGTTTCCATCTGGAAAAGAAAACCACACTTCTACGTCGCAGGATTGTAATAAGCAGCAAATGAGAGCACGCACGACGCAGATGCCAGCATGATTTTTGGATGACAAGGCATATTCGTTAGGAAAATGTTTACTGAGCGCCTAACATGTGCCCGGCAATGTCCTAGAAGGCAGGGTCACAGTGGGGAGCAAAACAGATACCCTTGTTTTAGAATTTATGAAGATGAAGACGATGGTGGCCATGAGGGTGATGACGACGGTGCTGCTGGTGATGGTGATGACGGTGATGGTGATTGATGAAGGCGGTGGTGATGACGGTGATGGTGATGTGATGGCGGTGAGGATGATGGTGGTGGCGATGATGAGGGTGGTGATAATGATGGCAGCGATGACAGTGTTGGTAGTGTCGATGGGGATGGGGATGGGGATGGGGAGGGGGACGAAGCCACAATTTCTCGCCAGACCACAAAACCCTCCTGAGCAGAAGCTCCATCTCTGTCCTCCTCAGCGTCTAGCAGAAGCTCCATCTCTGTCCTCCTCCTCACTCTGCACGTCGTAGGGACTCAGGAAATAGATGTTGCTGGTGGATCTATTCCTCAAGTTACTTTGAGCAAAGAAGAAGAAACCCCCACCAAGAATAGCTCAGTCTGGCCCATAATGCAAATTTCTTTGAAGTCATGTGTTTTATTTTTAAAGCTGACTTGAGCTTTTTATTTCATTCCATTGCACATCCGTGTTTGTTTTACTTACAAACAACAAGAACTTGTTTGTAAAGCTTTGAGTGGAAAGGGCGCCCTAAGAAAACATGCCCTGCTTTTATCCATGGCTTTTGAGACACTAACCACCCACACACACTCGCCGACACCTGCACCCCATCCCTCTTGGGCCACCGCCACAGATGTCCAGAGGTCTGCAGATCCCAGGGTCAGAAACACAAACCTGGCCAGGTGTGGTGGCTTACACCTGTAATTTCAGCAGTTTGGGAGGCCCAGGCGAGAGGATTGCATGAGCCCGGGGATTCAAGACCAGCCTGGCCAACTTGGTGAAACCTCGTCTCTACAATAAATCAAAAAATTAGCTGGGCATGATGGTGTGCACCTATAGTTTCAGCGACTTGGAAAGTTGAGGCCAAAGGATCACCTGAGCGCACCAGGTCACGGTTGCAGTGAGCTGTGAGCATGCCACTGCACTCCAGCCTGGGTGACAGAGTGAGACTCTGACTCAAAATAAAAAGCACAACCCAGGCCGTTGAGCCGGGGCGGCTGCTCTATTCTTAGAGCCAAAAGGATGTCAAAACCAGAAAGCCCTGAGAAGGTCTCGGGAAACTTTGCCCTTTGAATCCTGGTGTTTCCAACGTGGAGGCCACGTGGTGACACCGACAGACCCTGAAGACAAGGCGGCAGTAGGGTTCCAGCCTCGCCTCGGCCAGACCGCCTGCAGGGAGACCGACCCCTGGCGTTTAGTGAGCAGGTGCCGTTTAGTGAGCGGGTGCCATGTGCAGCCTGAGTTTAGCGTCCACTCGCAAATCTCCACAACTCCCCATGTCAGAAGCTCCAGGCAGGATCACTGCCCAGGACGGGGCAGCCCAGAGCTCGGCCCGGAGCTCGCCCCTGCACCGCCCCTCCCATGGCCGAGCAACCCCCGGCTCCCTGAGTTTCTATTTCCTGTCCCTGTGGAGCCTTTCCCACGAGTGTGCAGGTGTCTTCAACTCTGTGGCACAACACCTGTCTTCACGAGAGTGCCAGTGGAGGGTGTGTGGACAATTCTGAACAACGCACGTCCAGAAGCTGAAATGCATGGAGCAGGTGAACGTGCCCTTGCTGGCCCTGAGGATGGATGCCCCAACCGCCCTGGTGGAAGCGCAGCCTCGGGGAGGGATGTCACTTTCCCCCACCTCTAGGTCGGGAGAAAGAGCTGTGGTCCATCTGTGTGGGTGGAGTGTCTCAAGCGGGGAGGGTCCATGACCTCCGAGCACCAGCAGGGCCCAGAAGCCTGCAGAAGCCAGTGTGCCTTCCTGGGTGGCCAGTGCTGTTTGCAATGTACGGAAACACTTATTTCTATGTTAGAACAAATATAGCTGGGCACAGTACGGTGGCTCACGCCTGTCATCCCGGCACTTTGGGAGGCGGAGGCGAGATGATTGCCTGAGTCCAGGGGTTGGAGACCAGCCTGGGCAACTTGGCGAGACCTCGTCTCTACAATATATCAAAAAAATTAGCCGGGCGTGGTGGAGTGTGCTTCTGGTTCCAGCTACTTGGAAGGTTGAGGCGGAAGGTTCATCTGAGCCCAGCAGATGGAGGTTGCAGTGGCCATGAGCGTGCCACTGCACTCCGGCCTGGGCGACAGAGTAAGACCCCAACTCAAAAACAAAAAATGAAAACAAAACACTATGAAATTTCTAGAGAAAACACTGTATAAATTAAGATGAAAGATGTGTTCTTGCTTTTTAACACTATATGTATCATTTGGGTAATGTTTATATTATTTATTAAAAATCATACTATATGCATATTTACTTGCTTAAAATAATTCATGAGTAATGTTAATATGCCACTCTGAATATTGTTCACTACATTGAACATCCACTAAACCGCAGTCTCTTGAAATCACATGAAACGTTTTACATATACTCAAGCACACCTACCTCTGCTTTCAAATATTACAACGGGCCGGGTGTGGTGGCTCATGCCTGTCATCCCAGCACCTTGGGAGGCGGAGGCGAGAGGATTGCCTGAGCCCAGGGGTTCGAGACCAGCCTGGGCGACATGGTGAGCTCTCGTCTCTACAATAAATAAAAAAAATTAGCCAGGCATGGTGGCATGTGCCTATCGTTTCAGCTACTCGGAAGGCTGATGAAGGATCGCCTGAGCCCAGCAGGTCGGGGCTGTGGTGGCCGTGAGCACGCTACTGCACTCCAGAACGGGCCACAGAGTGAGATTCGGACTCCAAAAAAAAAAAAAAAGAACAAAGACAACAATGCCATGGAGCAAAATGGAAAGCTCCCACGGAGGGTCAGGATCAAGCACAAGACATTTTTTTTCCCCGGACCTGCTGGGCTCCCGCGAAGCACGAGGCTTTTCAGGGACCGTCACACACGCGGTAGGTGAGTTCGGGCCCTGGCCCCTAAGCCCGGCAGCACAAGCCCCCCCCCTCCCCCGGCAACTTCTCTGCAGACAGTTTGAGGAGACCCTCCACGGCTGGGACTCCAGGACGCGTGCGGAGCCCTGGCGCCACCTGGTGTTCGCCTGAGATATGACAGCCAGCTCCACACCCAACCGGGAAGGTGACCCAGACCCTAATTGGGGCGGGGGCGGTCCCAGGGAGGGGCTTGCTTTAACGCCGGCATCCTAGCGTTACAGATCTCGCCCCCACCTCCCCAGGCAGCCGTTTCAGAAGCTGGGCCCCCATTCCCCTTGCTCTGTCGCCCAGACTGAAGTGCAGTGGTGTCATCACAGCTCACTGCAGCCTGGGACTCCGGGGCTCAAGAGATCCTTCTGCCTCAGCCTCTCAAAGTGCTGGGATGATAGGCGTGAGCCACCGCGCCCAGCCCTCCACCCCCTTATTAACGGGCTCCTTTGGGTAAGGCTGTGCCTCCCCACCCTGCCTAGTGGCTTCAGGAAACAGCTGTGGGCTTGTTGACCTCAGGTGCGTTCTCCTGGAGAATCTGATCAGTAGCTCTGGGTTGGGGCCAAGAGGTTTGTGCGTTCAGCCCATTTCCCAGGTGACTCTCATGATCAGGCAACTTGGCGTGAACCCGGTGGTTTGAACCTGCAATAGAACCATCAGGGTGAGCGCCTTTAAACAGCTGCCAGGGGAGTCTGACAGGCAGCCTGCACTGAGGAACACTGGAAGGAAGGCTGTGTCATCATGAATTTCTTTTTTTTTTTGATAGAGACAGGGTCTCCCTCCAGGACAAGAGCAGAGCCTCGGTGCCACCTGGTCACCCAGCCTGGACTGCAGTGGCACAATCATAGCTCACCGCAGCCTCGAACTCCTGAATTCAAGTGATCCTCCTGCCTCGGCCTCCTAAGTAGCTGGAGCAAGCTGACACTGGAATTCAAATCCCAGCTCTACCTTCAATGGCTGTGTGACCTCATATCAATCACTTAACCTCTCTGTGCCTCTGTCACTTAATCTATAACAGAGTGATATGACCTCATGGGCCATAGTGAAGCAATGATGCACGCCAAGCAGTGAGCCAGGACTCAGACCCAGGTCTGTTTGAGCCAGAGACCCCATGCTCAACCCCAGGCAACTTCAGGAATAAAGTTCTTGGGCAGTTTGAGTTAGGACGTAGCGACCCCAGAAGGTACATGCAACCGGCTCCCGATGGAACGTCTTTCCAGCACTGCACGCCTCCATCATCGCCTTGCAAGCAGTGCGTTTACTTTCAGAGTCCGTGCAAGTCAGAGACCACACCAAGGACCCCAGTGGTGAAATTAAGTTTCCAGGCCAGGAGCCGTAGCTCCTGCCTGTAATCGCAGCACTTTGGGAGGCTGAGGCAGGAGGATCACCTGGGCCCAGGACTTTGAGACTAGCCTGGGCAACATAACAAGACCCTGTTGCTAAAAAAGAAAAATATGTATACTAAAAAAGAAAAGAAGGAAACCAAGTTTCCATCCTGCAGAGCTGGCACCAGCAGCAAGCTGTCCCTCCGGGCAAGGGGAGCCTTGCAGGGGGACAGAGACGGATCGTTGGAGGGGAGAACACCGCAGTGACCGGTTGGCCAGAGTCGGCCAGCAAGTCCCCCGCCCATGGGCCAAGTGCCCCTGCGAGGAGAGCTGCATGTGGGGATGGCGGGCCTGGGCCTGGCCCTCTGTGCAGGAGAAGGGCCTGCTGGCTAGTCTTGATGACAGTTCCCAATGTCCCTGACACGAACCAGACAGGCTGGGTCCCGGCGCCCCCTGCTGTCCAGGGCTGAGAATGCAGCCCCACAGCAATACCGCATCCAGCTCCAAGATGCATTTCCCAAGGCCTTCCGGCGCGTGGCTTTGAAGGTCCCACAAGGGGAAGACAGCCCTTTAAAAGGCATCTGAAGCCGGGCTCGGTGGCTCAGCCTGTAATCCCGTGCCTTGGGAGGCTGAGGTGAGTGGATTGCCTGAACCCGCGGGTTCGAGACCCGCTGGGCAACTTGGCGAGACCTCATCTCTACAATAAATCAAAAATTAGCCAGGCGTGGTAGCGCGTGCCTGTAGTTCCGGCTACTCGGAAGGCTGAGGCGGAAGTATCGCCGGAGCCCAGCAGGTTGAGGCTGCGGTGGCCGGGAGCGGCCACTGCACTCCAGTCTGGGCGACAGAGTGAGACTCCGTCTCAAAAAAAAAAAAAATTAAAATTAATAAAATTAAAAATTAAAAAAAAAAGGCACCTGAGCCCCTGCGCTGGGGCAGGAATTGGGGGTCAAGGGTGATAAAGGACACAAACAAGACCAGACGCAGTGGCTCACGAGGTCTGCAATCCCGGCACTTTGGAAGGCCAAGGCTGGAGGATTGCTGGAGACCAGGAGTTTGAGATCAGCGTTGGCAACATGGCGAGACCTCGTCTCTCCAAAAAAAATTTTTAAATTAGGTACGCGTGGTGGTACGCGCCTCAAAAAACTGAGGCAGAAAGACCGCCTGAGCCCAGGAGGTCTAGGCTTGCTGTGAGCCATAAGCGTGCCACTGCATTCCAGCCTGGATGACAGAGTGAGACCCCAACTCAAAAAAAGAAAAGGACACAGACACAAATTACCCTCCCACGGTGACCCTCCCTTTCGAAGAGCAGCTTGTGACACTGTGGGGCCCAGGGGTCCCTTGGCCTCTCAAAGCCCCACCTGACTCCTGAGGCCGCTGGACCGCACGAGGTCGTGAGGAAATTCCTCTGCATCCTTGGCCTTGCCGCACGCCGCTCTCTCCCTGTGCCAGGGCCTCTCGAGGACAGGGGAACCAGGCTGCAGGCGGAAAGCTGAAATGCTGAGGACACTTTGGAAAACAGGTTGGCAGTCTTTCAAAAGGTAAATATAACACGATGACCCAGAGATTCTGCCCAAGGGAGATGGAGACATGTGTCACCCAAACACCGATCCCCGAGTGTTTGTCACAGCCTTATTCACAGCAGACAAAAAAGCCATCCAAAGGTCCACCAGCTGGTGAATGGGCTTAAAATGCGGTCAGTGTCTTCAGTGGAACACTATTCGGTCGTCGGAAGCAATGAGGTCCTGACATGCTGATGCACTGCCAGGGGTGAACCTTGAAACCATGAGCCCGGCCGGGCGCGGTGGCTCAGCCTGTAATCCCAGCACTTTGGGAGGCCAAGGCGAGAGGATTGCCTGAGCCTGGGGGTTTGAGAACAGCCTGGGCAACTTGGTGAGACCTCGTCTCTACAATAAATCACAAAAATTAGCCAGGTGTGGTGGCGTGCTTCTGTAGTTCCAGCTACATGGAAGGCTGAGGCGGAAGGATCGCCGGAGCCCAGCAGGTCAAGGCTGCGGTAGCTGTGAGTGTGCCACTGCACTTCAGCCTGGGCGACAAGGAGTGAAACTCAAACTAAAAAAAAAAATAACAGAAAGAAAGAAACCATGAGCCCATCAAAAGCAGCCACATACTAAATGATTCCATTTACAGAAAATGCCCAGAATAGCTAAAGATGTACAGACAGAAAATGGATTGGTCCTTTCCAGGGACTGGGAGGAGGAGGAGGAGGGACTGCTACTGTGTACTGGGCTTGAATTTCCAGGTGATGAAAACGTTCCTGAATCAGGTCATGGTGATGGTTACACACTCTGTAAATAGACCAAAACCACTCGATTATACATTTACAGCAGCAAATTCCATGTTATGTGAATTATAACTTAGCAAAGTTGCTTTGAAAAACAGTGGGAAGGCCGGGCTTGGTGGCTCAGCCTGTAACCCCAGCACTTTGGGAGACCGAGGCAAGTGGACTTGCCAGAGCCCACGGGTTCAAGACCAGCCCGGGCAACTTGGCAAGACCTTGTCTCTACAATAAACCAAAAATTAGCCAGGCATGGTAGCACACTCCTATAGTTCCAGCTACTTGGAAGGCTGAGGTAGAAGGATCACAAGAGCTCAGCTGATGCTGGGGTGGCCGTGAACATGCCACTGTGCTCCAGTCTGGGCGACAGAGTGAGAACTCAAAAATAAAAAGAAGTATGTTGGTCCTGCCATGTTGTGAGGAAGCCCAATATAGCACATGGAGGATCAGTATAGAGAGGGGCCCAGGCCACCTGCAGTTGTTCTAGCTGTCCTAGTTGGGTGCCAGTCATGTGAGCGAAGAAACCATCTAGGACCCCAGACCAGTCAAGCTTCTAGGTGAAAATTAGTTCTGATCATCATCTGACTATCAGCACGTGAGACTCCAGGAAAGAACTGCCCAGCTGAGCTCAGCAAAATCAGAGTTGTGAGAGACACAATACACAATGTGTGTTGTTCCATATCACTAAGTTATGCCACAATAGCAGAACCAATGCTCCCCTCGTATTTCAAATCCAAAGTTTGAAGGCTACCGGATCCCAGAGGCAAGTGCATTTTCTCATACAACAAAGAATGGGGCAACCCTCTTTCAGGTCCCCTCCCACTTGGGAGCTTTTTTGTCTTCTTAATAAACTCCAGCTTTCTCACCAAAAAAAAAAAAAAAAAAAGAATAGAGAATTCCCCTTCAGAATGAAGCAGGGTGCAGTAGCAGGTGGTAGTGTCATATCATGAAAGGCAGAAGGATGCTGGAAAAGGTATTATCTGGGCTGCCATTATTACCTGAGTAACTGGACAAAACTCTTCATGACCACAGCTGCCTACACCCTCCTAAGTTTGTACATGTTTCCCTTTGCCCATGGCACTTACCTCTAAATGTCTGCCTGAAAACTTCTTACTCATTATTTACATAGGGACATCAATGCTCCTTCCTCTGCGAAGCCTTCCCTGTCCCTTTGAGCTGACCTTTCCCCAGACCTGTCTCACTTTCTACTAAGCTTCATTGTTGCTCATTATGGTGTCTGTTGCTGTCTTGTTGATATTTGTTTGCATCTTTATCTCCCTTACAGCAGGATGCTTGAAGGCAGAGATGATATCTGTATTAGTTTCCTAGGCTGCTACAACAAAGTACCACAAACTGAGGAACTTACACAACAGAAATTTATTTTCTCACAACTGTGGAGCCCAGAAGTGGAAATCAAGGTGTGAGCAGAGCTAGTTCATTCCCCCATACTCTCTCCCAGACTCTCTCCTTAGCTTGTAGGTGGCCATCTTCTGCCTGTGCTCTTCACATCATCAACTCCCTCTATGTGTGTCTTTGTCCAATTTTTTTTCTTATAAGGACACCAGTCATTGGATCAGGACCCATCTTTGAAATCACTTTAAAGTAATTACCTCTGTAAAGAACCTGTCCTCAAAGATAGCCAAATTCTGAGGTACTAAGGGTTAGGACTCCAACATATGAATTTATTTGAAGGGGGCACAATTCAGTATATTATTCTTTCCTGTGTTTCCAGCTCTCAGCAAGCACATGCTCTAGGAAGAACAGTGGTAGGGAGGCAAGGCCACAAACAAAAAGAAAAAATGAGGATGAGAGGGAGTAAAATAAAACTGAGAAGAAGGGAATGGACTAAGTAAGACGAAGCAGTAAGGAAAAACATCTGATCAGAGTTTCCAACGACTTTGAAAAGGTGACTCCTAGTATTTCCCCATAATCTGGAAGAATAAGAAACAATAACAATTTAAGAAGAACAAGGCACAAGTGGGGACATAAAGGAATATCGGCAAGATATGAACAGTGGTTTAAAGGCTGAAGTGTGAGTAGAAAAGCAGCAGCCAAGGGATGCTAAGAATGTGACTGAGAGCTGCTGCTCCTTGTCACACTTGGTGTAAGAATCACTCAAAATGCCATCAGAGAAACAGACTGAAGGTAATCCTCCTGCTTTGACTACCAGATTAGAAAGTGTTAGAATAAATGGACAAGAGAAAACAGAAAGAAAATAAGTGGACAAGCCTCTCATTCAAAATAACAGAATGTTTTATGGTCACCAAAATGGAAACATATCTGAACAAACATGCATAGGAACATATACATCTATATTCCCATATAGGAATAGATGTCATCCCAGCACAAACATGTTGTGATGTTCATAGCTTTTCTGCATTCACTTTACAATAACATCAAGAAATATTGTTAAATTACTGCCTAGTTATTCATTAAGAACTCAGATGTTTACAGAAGTGATGAACAAGGTGGGAACAACCCAACTTTCACCTCTGACTTTAATTCTATGACAGAGAAAAAAATATTTACATACAACAATCATGACATAGATAAAAAGATATTTTATTAACAGCACGAAGTAAATGTTTTCACTTCTACATTTTCTTCATAAAATTATTTCGCTGTTAAAGATGTCAGGAAAATATTCTACATAAAAGATACAATTTGTCGCCACTCTGTAAAGGGCATAAGCACACCCATAGACATTTAAGCAATATGGATGCAGCTGTTTCTAGGCTAGTCTGTAACATGTGACCTGGCTTCTTTGTAAACAATATAATTTTTAATAAAACCCTCTAGTCCACTTAGAAAAAATAATGTAAAGCCCAACAGTAGCATATAGAGAGAGGGTTTGAAAGTTTTCCACACTAAAATGCAAATAGACTCACTGTTTTCCAAAAATAATACTCCCCCAGTTATCATGGTGCTGGGGTATCAGGCACTAAATAGAATGCAGCGTGTGAATAAAATATTCTCCCAGTTAAATATGGGCCAGAAGTCAGGGGAAGTGGGGATTGGGAGAAGATAGTCGCTGTGCTTAGAAATTCCTGGCTGCTCATTATTGAAGTGCTCTCCGTTCACCTGCTACACCCAAATCATACTGCCGGGATCAGTGTTAGCTTTGCAGACCAGTATTGTCTGAGCAGTGGGCAGCTGGAACTCTGAGCATCTCCTCTTGTCAGGGATGAATCAATCATCTAGAAAGATGTCAGCATCTGCCCAAACCATTTTATATTAGAATAAATGGCAGATGGTGGTGTTTTTATATTTAATCAGTTCCACCAAATGCAGTTTCATCTCTTATAAAACGAAACCATCTGCAGCGTGTAGGTGTACAGATCTTGCTAAATGCCCACTACTGAACTCTCTCCCGGAAAGGTAAAGCCATACATGCTAACATGTGTTGACATTAGGCACAATAAGCCCCGAAATCCTTGAAAATAAAGCCTCGTGTTTTTAATAAATATCCACATGTAATCATGTTAAATATTTATGGTGGATATGCCCTCCATATGAGGCTTGAAACAGAGGTTTTGTTTCATGGCCAGCATAGCTTCCAACAATTTCCAGAAGCCTCTCTTCCTAAACTGCCTGAAAATATTCTCACAGCAAAAACGATCATTTTTTTTCCTGTGTGTCATCTTTAGAAGCACTTTTTCTTTACTTTGACATGCATTCTTTCAGAACAGGTTGGCTATGGCTGCCACAGTAGTCAATTTCACACACACATACACACACACACACACACACACACAGATTCACACACGCCCACAACACCAATATAAAATGTCGTTCACGCTTGCATTTGTGTATTACCATCTGGGTGGGGTCTGACCAGATGTAAAAAATGAACTACTTATTTCAAAATGCTGGCAGATAGAACCCCAACTTTCTTGGCCACAGAAAGCAACAAGCAATCTTACCACCAACGATACTTTTTACACTTTATTCCTCCTAGACGTGGAAGTCAGGGTCAGCATAACAGGGGGCCCAAGAGGGAGCTCTGTGCCCACTGTGAGTGCTGGCTGGGTACTGAGTTCCCCAGATTGCAAAGTCGTTACAGAGCGTGTGGTCCACTGGGAACACAGGGAGCAGTGTGCTTTCCTCTCTAGGCCCCAGCGCTCTTGGAGTCAACAGATAAGATACTGCTCAACTTGATGATATCCACTTATTATTTTGAACTTTGACTAGCTCCAACCTGTCAGAGTCCAAATTCCTTAGCTTGGCATCCACAGCTCTTCCAGCCTGGCTCCAGTTGGCTTTGCTCTCCTCCTCTGCTTCCTGAACTGCCCATTCTTTTTTGTTTTTTGAGTCGGAGTCTCACTCTGTCAACCAGACTGGAGGGCAGTGGCACACTCACAGCCACCCAGTGTCAACCTGCTGGGCTCCAGCGATCCTTCCACCTCAGCCTTCCAAGTAGCCAGAACCACAGGCACGCGCCACCACGCCTGGCTAATTTTTTGATTTATTGTGGAGATCAGGTCCCGCCAAGCTGCCCAGGCTGGTCTCAAACCTGTGGGCTCAGGCAATCCACTCTCCTCCGCCTCCCAAAGTGCTGGGATCACATGCTGAACCACCAAGCCAGGCCTGAACTGCCCATTCTTTAAGGCACCTAGAACCTAACAATCACGGACATGTTTAACTATATCTTATTTTTCTAAAACAAGTGCCTCCAAAATCCTCCCAAATGATTCCTCATGGAACTGAGCCTCAACATTGTGGCATCTGGTTCCTATCACTAGGTGTCCCAGACCCTGCCACATGCAGTGTATTTCTGTTGTTGAGAAAATAGTCCCCTATCCCATTCACAGATGTTTATGTAGAAATTCAGACATAAAGTCTCTTTTAGGATAGAGTGCTAGAAAAGATGGGTATAATAGTGCCTATCTCAGTGAGGAAATCTTTATTGCCCCTGAGAAACTGGTTTGTTCTCAGATATCACAGATTTTTCTTTGCCTTGGCTGCCAGCAACCTCAGAGTGAAATGTGGTGTCAAATCAGGGTTACTATTATCACCCTCATGTTTCACCCACTGCTACCTTCTTTATTCCCTGAAGTTTCTATTTCTATTTCATCTTTGTTAAACTTAGTGAGTTTTCATTTTTGCTGTTATTATTTTGGTTGGTTCATTTTTCCATCTGTTTGTATATTATATGCGTGACTGAGTATTTTGAGAATAAGTAGCCATGGATTCTTTTGAAAATAGAATTATATAATGAAATTTACAGCTTTGGACTTGATTTCTTTTAACCTGAGTATATGTTTTTTGGGAGGTGGGTAGAGGTAGTTAATTTAATTCCACTGTAAATGGTAGCAGTTGGAGGGCTCCCTTTAGGCATTTGGAGTCTGTCCTGACTTCTGGGCAAAAGCCTTATAGCTTACCAGGTGATCTGTATCCACTGACGGGAGGGGAAGCCAGACAGTAATCAAACACATCTATAACCGAAGAAAGGCTGAACAGAGAGCTAAAACTTCTTACTACTCTGAAAACAATTTTTTTTAAACTAAAGGAGGAAGAGAATAAAAAAAGGAGAACATTGTTGGGAGAAATTAGTAAATACTTAACTGATAGAATGCAAACATATCCTGAAATTCACAGTGGTTACTCTTTCTCTTGGGGAATTCAGCCACTCGTGTCTGTTCAGCATTCCTGCTCCCCACAATCTCCCCAATGAAAATCAGCCAGAGAATCCCATCTCCTTTGTCACAGTCAATAGAGGACAGACCACCAGAATCCTTCCTTGGGATATGATATATAAATACATGAAAAGCTTTTTTTTTTTCTAGCATCCTCACCTGGGGTGGGAAAGCCTGCCTCTGTGGGCTGCCAGGTTCTCACTGCCTGGAGGAAGCATGTCTGCAGACCAAACTCAAGGGGAAGTTCAAGCTCAAGGTACTGTGTCTCCGCTACTTGTAACTGAAAGATTCCTGACTAGCATAGGCTCATTTTGCAAGTTAGGGGAGAGAAGTTCAGATCGGTGAAGTAACTTCCCATGGGCACTCAGCAAGGGGCACCCAGGACTCTCAACCCCACCCAGGGCTATCCCAGCAGCCCTTTGTTCCCCTTTGTGGGCCTTGAGGTGTCCTGTGTTCAGAGTTCACCCCCAGAAAGATGAGTGACAACAATCTTCAAAGAACCCCCTCTCCGTCCCCTTCATATTTTTCCTGCCCCACCCCCCTACCCTAAATTCACAGAGGAAAACAGCATGGCTATTACTAATCTCTGAAAAACTACCAAAATTGAGACTTCAGTCATTCTTCTGGTATGTACCAATTAAGTTGTTTCTACTCCTTTAGTAAAGAAGAACTTAAGTAGCGAGATCTTACATTTATTTAAAAATAATTCACACTTGTCTCGGCCGCTCTTGTGCTGAAAACTCCCAATGGCTTTGCAAAAACGATACGTGCCAGTCTCTGTATGAAGAAGAGGAAAACAGAGTGAGAAGGAAGCAAAGGCGTTTCTCCCAGGTTCTCTTTAGTAGCTGGACAGTGAAGTGGCACCTTGATTCACACTGTGTTGGAAGGAACTTTGGGATCAAGCCCTGACTTAAGCAACAGTTAACGACTGTGCCATGGAGTGAGTTACCTCCCGCCCTGGACTTCCATTTCTTTCACCTTAAAATGAAGATAATAGTAATGTGTATTTCAGAACATGACTATGAAGATTCCATGAAATCATACATTCAGAGCACCTTGATACATTGCAGGTCCTGGGTTAATGTTAATTTCCTCCTCCTTCCTGTATCTGCTGACGAGGAAGAGAATGTTTCCCATGATACACCAGCCTACCTGCTTCCAAGTAAGTTACACAGAATTATCATATCCTCTCACACATAAATATACATCAGATGAATGGTGTAACATTATTAGCATAATGAATATTCTAATTATGGTTCTAACATTAAAGCTGGCACCAAACATTAATCCCTGGGGAATACCAATTGCCAAGGATGTAATTACCAACCTGTGATAGGAAGGTACAGAAAGGATTGAACTTGTGAAATCAAGAAGCCATCACACTTTTCAAAACACAGGAGGAAATCTGTTACAATAGGGCATTCCCACACACATATTACTGTCCCTTTCCCGTTCTGTCACTCTGATACCATTTCTTTCATTATCCATTACTGGAATGTAGATCAGGTGACTGCCATAAATTTAACTAGTACCACTGAAAGAAGATTGACCACAGGCTAGGAGCTGGCTAAGAAACTTCCTCATGTTTGTCTAACAGCCCTAGGAGGGCTTTCCGTGGTATATTCCCATGTTCTTGGTGATTTGAGGTAGAAAGAGGAGGTCATAGTAACCACACCAAAAGAACTAAGACTTCTGAGGGGTTTTTTTCTTTTTTTAATCAGCAATGTTTTCAGAGTGATTTGTGTGGATTACAGTTATTATCACCCCATCATACTCAATGACACAAATGCTTAGCAAAAGTCATATGACCAAACATTGATGAAGTTAGGGCGAAACTGAGGTTGTCTTTAAAATGCTAAGAAACCCTCCCCACTTTCCAAGCTCACTCAGGTCCATGGTCAAGAAGCCGTGGTTTGAACTTAGCTCCAGCAAATAGCAAAGTCTACACAGTAGATGGGGGTATTTCTGATTTTTGGCAATTAATTTGACATAATTTCTTATAGGTTTCTGAAAAATAAAAGAAATATAGTTGGTTGCCTAACAACCTGTGAGTGCTCGTTAGAGAATTTCTAATAAGCCAGAGCAAGGCTTACTAGAAAATCTGTCAGAATCCAGACTTGGGTCAACAACTCAAATGGGAACCAATAAAGTAACAGCTTATATTTTTTAGAAGACAAAAATATAAGCAGAAGAATGTGCAACAAATCAAACAGTCAGATTGAAAGGAAATTTACACTGGCGTTAACCTTGGGCTCACATCAGGCACTGTGCTAACACGTGAAGTCCATTTAAATGAACAAGATACAATCACGGATGCAAAACATAAGAGAACCAAGTGCAGACCTCTGCAATGAAGAGATGAGAATGAGAAGAAAACCACGTGGCTTTGTCGTGGCTCTTCAGGAAAAGTCGTGGGAGATTGGTTCACTGCAAATGTGGGCAGTTAGAAGCAAAATTTCCCCTGCTCATTTGGCAGGAGACATCTGCAGCCTTTGATTCTGTGGTGGCCCTGAATCTGGAAGCTTTAGAGGGAGGAAATCCAGAAGACTCAAAGACCCTCAGGACCTCCTGCTGGATAAGCAATCCCTTTCTTTTCCTTTCTTTTCTTTTCTTTTTTTTTCAGTTGGAGTCTCACTCTGTCGTCCAGACTGGAGTGCAGTAGCAAGCTCAAGGTCACCACAGCCTTGACCTGCTGGGCTCCAGCGATCCTTCCGCCTCAGCCTTCCAAGTAGCTGGAACTATAGGCACACACTATCACACCCGGCTAATTTTTTATGTAGTAGTAGAGACGAGGTCTCGCCAAGTTGCCCGGGTGGATCTCGAACCCACGGGCTCAGGCAATCCACTCGCCTCAGCCTCCCAAAGGGCTGGGATTACAGGCCGAGCACTGAGCCTGGCATCCCTTTCTTTTCAAGGGCTCCTGAGCAGGAGAGCAGACAAGAGTGAATACTGAAGGTCCCCATGGGCTACACAAGTCCCCCAAGGACCTCCCACTAAGGTAAAAAGAAGCCGCTGCAAGTGTTAGACTGGGTTTTTAGTAGGATCACAACGTAGACCCAACCATGGAAAACATATGGGAGGTAAGAAAACTGAAATCAGAGAATCAAGATAGGTGACTTGGATAAGAAATCCAAGCGAGAGCCAATTCAAGAGATCGAAAGGATGTGAAATTGATTAGACTTGTTGACTGGTATAAAACATGAAGGGAAGACAGACATAAGGGGAACTCCCAGGTATTGACTTGGCAGTAGAATGATAAAATAAAATAAAAATTCTAAAAAGATCAACCTGAAAAGTCAACACATAATTATAGAAGTCTCCTTATAAGAACAACTTAATCTATGCTATTGATGACAACATGCTGTATGGAGTATTTGTACTTTAATTCAGCATCTCTCTACTAACTCATGTATGTAGCATAGTATTTGCAATTAAAATCCTTACAGAAGAAAGGAAAGTGGAAATGGGAGATGAGAGGAGGAAGTATCTACATGGTCAACACCCCAAATCGGGACAGTTGTGCAAGTTCACTATGAGATAGACAAGGCTGCCTGCCAGGGGACAGGTCATGCCACCTGCAGTGTGTGGCTTACATTCTGAGCCTGAGATGCTGAGTCATTTGTCAATGGCAAAGGTCAGATGTTACAGGAGAATGGAATCTGTCAGTAAAGGACCTAGGAGCCATTAAAAACAAGACATTTTTTAAACATCTCCATTGTGCCATGCCAACAACCTCCTTCTTCCCCTAGACTCAGAGGCTAGGATGCTAACACTTGGAAATGTATGCACGTCTGAACCATCTAATCAGGGACACTGACTAAGGTCTGTCTGGACTTCAGGGATTAAAGCCCAGCTTGTCAACATCCTCACTTGGTCCCTGCAATGCACCTGCACCTCATATTGACCCCAAGCATCCAAGGGCAAGTAAAGTCCAGAAGCTTAAGCCCTAAGTGAATGCTGTACCTGCTGAGTTAAAGTTTGTGCCTCTATCCACAGCAGCCACCCCATGCTGGTTCACTGTGTCCTACTGTGTATCCAGCATTGGCGACCACGTAGGATAGGCAGAGTATCTAAGAACAGATGCTTGGGCCTCCTTTGAGGTTTCAAATGAGAGGACTTCATAGCCACAAAATCATGCTTCTCTGCGTACTATGTCTGCTTTCCCCAAATTCAAATCAATCCTGCCATCAATTTGTCCTTTCACTCACTTATTCATGTATGCAATATACATTCAACATACATCCTTGACAGGTGAAATTATTGAGCCTGCCCCCAGCTCCAGGAGTGAGTCAGCAAACCACACTTAGACACAGAGCCTTGTATTCTCTGAGGTTTGGTGAGGGCTGGACATGATTAAAGTACACCACAATTAAGCCTGGACATTTGCTGCTGGAGTTGTACAGGAGATGACCTGAGAATAGAGCCTCAGAGGAAACCAGAGCATGTAATGCAGAGAGCAAACAAGGCCCTGGTGGTACCAGGCCAACTTCCTCTCCATCCCTGGTCATTTTCAGTAAGCCAGCTAATAAAACTCTAGACCTCACATCTTTTTTGTACTTTAAACCTGCTTGAGTTAGGTTTCCTGCTATTGCTTCTGGAAGAATCTTGACTTACAAATCAGCCTGCAAGGCCCAGTTCATGATGCACCTTCCTCCACAGAACTCCTCTCTCCGTGAAAGGGTAGAAAGAATCCTCTGCCTCACTCTATTATGGATTGAAAGACATGCTACTTTGGATTTTTTCCAATGCCTTCTTGAATAAATCCTGAGCTCCTCAACCAGGCAAGTGCAATTTAGTGCTGAGTAATAAATGCTCAATAAACATGACTTTCTGTTTGTTTACAGTCTGTTTGGCTTTCATTCAACAGAATTTTTCCCAAAACAATCCATGTATCCATCCTCCTTCAAAGTAACCCTATTCATGTATTCAGTCATTGAATATTATCTTGAGCACTAATGCACCAACATTGGTGCTGGGTATAGGTGGCACAGGCATCAATATGACCTTGGGACCTAGCTGGAAAGGGGAACAGACAAGGAAATAAGCAAGTGGAACTCAGTGTGAGAAAGATCATGACCAAGGACGAGGATGCTATGGGAGCCCAAAGGAGGAAGAAGCCACCAACTCTAACTTTGAAACTATGCCTGGATTCCAGGCAGGATTAGAGGATGAATTTCAGTGTGCAGGCAGGTAGAAATGGAAGGAGGTTGAAAGGGCTGATAACTTCAGGAAAGAATTGCATACTGATTGTATAAGGGAACATACACTGAAATCCATGGGTCATGGTCTCCAAGGAAATATTGCAATATACAATTGAGTCTAAAAATACAAGAAAAAGTAAGTACTCCCATGACATCATGAATAAATAGGCTTGACAAATATTTACAAAATTGGCGATTTGTTAGCAGAGGACACAAACTCATGGCTCCCTTCAACTTTTAATTTGAAAACTGACAAGTGCAAGGGGAAACATCTGCATTGTATTTCCAAAAGAATACAGCCCTGTGCCCCATAAGTTCATCATCTCAGTTTCCCAGTGAACCAAATTAAAGGAATTATTCTTTATATGCTCTTCCCCCTCTGAAATCCTATAGCAAATTCATTCAACAAATGTTTATAAAGCCCTGTGTATGTCAAGCAATGTTAAATGACAATACAATGTTATATACTCCCAGAACGTAGAGTCTGATCCAGATCCAATCAGGAAAAAATAATTGATCACTTGCTAAGTGCTGTGAATGATTATCATTTGTATAGATGCTACAGCTTCATGACATACTGATTGTGCATTGTTTTATTTTAGATATTGTGATATTTGCCTACCTAACACCCATGCCTCTTCTTTTGGGCAAGAACTGTGCTGATCTTTTTAGGGTCCCCTATCCCTTCTCAGTCCAGATGGTGTGGGTGGGACTGGCAAGCAATCCTGACTGCCAGAATGGATGGGGTGCTCAGGACTGAGCACTCAGTGCATTTCATCACTCTGGTCACAGCGACTGGGTCAAGAGAGAACGTGACCCAATATGGGCTGATTAGAACCAGAGCTAGAGACAAATAGGAGACAAGAGATCACTTTCCACTGGTTTATCTGACCTGGGACGACGTAAGCGTAAAGTCGCCTGAGTCCACCACATGGAGAACGAACACCTGAGTAAAAAGCCACAGGTGCAGACAGGTTCTGCTCATGATTTCATTAACCATTGCTCTGGTTCTACTCATGGAAGCCATCTAGTTCTTCCCCAAAACTTTTCAATTGCATGAATCAATCAATTTCCTTCTTTGGCTTAAACTATAGAAAATAATTTCTGTCACTTGCAATCAACATATCTTAATTAATGGTGCATTTAATTTGCTCAACTCTGGGATAACCAATTTGAGCAAGAGCCTTGTATCTTTCTCTGTGTCCTCCACTGGCTCCAGTGCTCCCTGCAGAAAACACTCAAACACTTACTGGGAGGATGAACAACCTGGATTACAATTTCACAGGGTAATTCACATCATGTACATGGGGCAGGATCCACACCTTGGTTCAGGGTGTTCCAGAAAATGTGTATCAAGCACTGAGTCTGGAGAGCCAAGTTAAAGTTGGTCCTCAGTTATGTGACTTCTCCCAAGCTCAAGCAGGATCTGGAAAACTAATAGGTCCAGATGAAATTCACAGGAGAATGATTAAAGCAGATGGCAATTTACTAATAACCATAGTAGCTGCCAGTCACTGAACAGTTACCATGAGACAGACTCTAAGCTAGACATTTGCACATCTCATCTCTATTGCCATATTATACATTCAGGAAAGAAAACAAATTCCACATCCATATCCTCTTTCAGGGAGGGTCCTAACAGCCAAGGATGGCTTTAAAATCAGATGCCATCTGCTTATGCAGGTTAAGGACCCCTTACCTGCAGGAGCTCCTTCTGAATGCAGGGAGGAAGCATGGAGCTTTGCCCCAGGCTGGGGTTCTTCCTCTTCACCCTGGGGATGGTCCTGAGGATGGGGCCTGAGCCTAAAGACCGCAGCCTTGTCTCGACACCACATCAAACACTGTCCCTGGCCCTAAGGGAAAAATCTGAAAAAGCCACTGTTTTGGCCATGCTCTGTGTTTGGGGCAGGCACTCTCCAGGCTCCATGGTCAACTCACACCCAACAATGGCCAGGGTTAGGGACAAGACAGCACATGAACCTGACTGAGCTGGACCAGCCCAGCCACTAAGGCAGTAGTGCAACAGCCCACTCCTAGAGTGTTCCACTGGCAGCAGTCATCCAAAGTCATCCCTGAAAGCAGCTCTGCCCAGGCAAGATGCTACAGGGGCAATCCCAAAGCGCTGTCACCAGTGAAGAGTCCTGCAGTTAAAAGAGACTTCCCTAAACTACCGATGATCCACAGCAAGGATCCATCAGCTGTGGCAGAAGAAAGACTGAATTCTCTCTCCTCATGCAAAAGAAAATAATATAACAAAATTGTTGTCATATGAAGAGGCAAAGAAGATGAAGCTAACAAACCTAAGGAGAAAAGGTATTACAGAGGCGTCAGGCAGCTAACTAGCAAGAGTATGTATGCTCTTTGGGTTTCTGTCATGATCATGATATTTGTCAACTTTTGCATGCATAATTTGTTGTGATTTTCCCCTGTTCTAAATAAATTTCGCCTTTTGTATCTAATTGTGTATTTACAATGTTGTACTGTTGTTGCTTTTTTGTTTTATTTTGTTTTGAGGTAAGCACCAAAAACTATATAAGCTTTAGACTGCACAAAACCTGGATCTACCCTTGACTTTGAGAAATTCTGACATGTCAAAAGTAAGTCCCCATTTCCCATCATGATGCCTACAAGTGTATTCTTTATCAATAGAGATGCATCCTTTATTTTTAAACCTTAAAGTGGGGAACACTTTTGACTATTTTGAGTAGCACTTAGGGTTGCTCAAAAGTTGGCAAAGGCATGAAATACTTACTCAGTGCCTGCTATATATTCCTGCGGCTATAAGAGGTGAGATCCCTTGACAAATGACTGGTGTTGCAAGAGAAGTAGAATTGCACAAAGAAAATTGCAGCCTATTCCATCATTTAATAAAGAATCAGTCCTGAAGAGAATTCTTTTACAACTATGGACCTGCTCCCTAATTGCTGAGACAGACTTAGTCTCCGTGAAATCCAAAGCTATTGCTGGGCAGGTATTTCCTAATTGCCCCTCCCCCTCCTCCACCCTCCAATCCAGCTGTGTCACTCAAGCCTGAGTGTTTTCTGTCCCCATAACCATCATCGGCCACTGGCTTGTCCTTACTGCCACATTTCCCTTTTCCTCCTCCCACCCACAGTGTAGAAGGAAAGAAACTCCCAAACTTAAAGCCACCAGTCTTTAAGTCTGATTTTATCCATCCTCTCCAGACAACCTAAGCTAGCTGTCATTGTCTTCTCTAAGAATTTCCACATCTGGCCTCTGCTTCTAACTCTCTCCAGCCTGCCTAGGAACGTTATCTCTGCCCCACTCTTCCAAGTCCCCTTTTTCATTTCCCCAGAGGCTGTCCAGTTCTCCTTCTTGAGCAGGCTGGACACGTCACCACCTTCCTCACTGTCTCAAAGGGGTCTCTTTATAGGCCAACAATCACCACACAGAATTTGAGTCCCACTGTTATGAGAGGCACAAGGTCACATATAACCAGGTCTATGCATGTCTGTGTCGTTCCACAAGGTCAGATTTTTATTGATGCTGTTTCAAGCATAAAAGCCACGAGCTACATGGAGTTCCCAAGGAGGTAATTCTCTTTAGTACAACCTCTTCACTTGTTAGAGCCATGGGCACACAAGCTCAAGTTAATCCTCAAGTCAGTCGGCATTGCAAATCATACATAGTATTATACTTAATATAAAAATGTTATAGATTATGCATTCTATATCAAACAAAGTAACATTTCATATCAAGAGAAAAGAGGATCAGAAAAGGATTCAAGAATCAGTCCAAGGAGAGTGTCCTGGCCTGATCTGGACAGATGTCAACATCTTACCACGAAGAGTCTTTGATTTGACCAGAGCATTTGGTGGCTGATGCCGGATGCTGATCACAAGTGACAACAAGACGTGGTATATCAAGAGAGTCATGCTGGTGAAGTCCTGCTATTTTTATAGCTACAGAGTCCTCTGGTAAGAACAGATAGTAAAGGATGTGCTGGTGATGTCCTTATCCGGTTGGGTGTGGTCTCTATTGATTAGGTAAACATCTAATCCCTGTTGGCATGGTGCCTTTTGGAATGTGAGATGGGGTCTGTATCTAAGATGGAGTTACTATGTCAAGGGTACCCGACACACCCACTCAATCCTCCCAATCTCTGTTTAAAAGTAATCCCCAACACAGATGAATATAAAACAAACATGCAGAAACACTCCAGAGAAGCTGGTATAACCAAAGTATTTAATTTGTTTATATGTCTCAGAGAGGGAGAATTAATTAAATCCTGGGCTTCTTTTTTAATAGTGAACTCTGCAAGTGTGTAATGCTGTGGCCTGGATGTGCCTGATGTCCCTTGGGAGAGGGCCAGGCTTGGAATCCATTAGGATGCTCCCTAGCCGGGCTAAACTCCTCTAGGAGGAGCCTTCCAGCAGATCCACCTGTTACAAAAGCTCCTTGTGAAAAGACACAGATGAACGGGGACATTTGCTCCAGTAGGCAAGCAGCTACAAGAGTGTGATTTGAAGGATACCATGAGGACACTGTACCCCAAACATCTTGCCTTGCCAGTCCAGGTCACTCTGGCTGGGACTAACATCCCCATCATAGGAGCCACAGGTACCCAGTCTTCTCAATCGCTGAATAAGGAGATGGCGTGTCAATGTCTCCACTGACCTCCAATCCCCAGAGCCTAAATGTAGGTGAGAGGTGAAATGGACACATTATCTGCAAAAAACGGGGGCGGGGGGGGGGCAACAGAGAGGAGGGTCTCTCTCTGTTACTTTGTTGCCCTTCTTTTTCTTCCTTTCCTTCTCTCCCACCTGCTGTGTTTGTTCCACACAGTACTGAAGGCAGCATCAGGCCTCCTCTGACTTCCACCATCATGAGCACATCATTGAGGGTCAGTGTGAGGAATGATGGACTGGTCCTTGCAGAAAGTGCAGGGAGTCATGATTGAAACAGATACCAGAAGAGGCAAGAGTCAAAGAGCCAGAGCCTAGGCTGGCCCAGGGCATACCAGAGAGAGGCTGTGAGAAATGAGATGTTATTTTGTAGTTGCTCGCCATCCTTTCTACAAGAGCGACCTCTGCAGAAGAGGCAGGACTGGCCACCCCTTTTATGCCTACGCCTACCCTGAATCAGCTTCTATCTGGCCCAGGAAGACACTTGGCTGCATTTTCACATTTCATCTCCAGGACTCCACTGCTCAACACAGTGACTGCTGAACAAAAAAGTTATGAAAGCCCTTTAATGATTTAAAAGACACTCATTAAAAACGAGATCATGTGAAATCGCCAGATATTTGTATTCATAGCTATACTATAGTGTTGTAATATAAGAAACACATACATAATTTGTAAAGAGAAAAAATCTGTTAAAAGAATATAGCATTGAATAACTACAAGCACTCCCCAGAGATTTGGAAATCAATCGCATATGCCCTCTCTCTTTTTTCTAAAGAAATTTAATAATAATGTTGCTGCTGAATGCAAGCTATTCGGTGTCCTGTCTGGCCACTGAAATTCAATCAAGAGACACTAAAAGTCACCTGCTCCCCTGGAAGGTCTATTACATTTCTACCTCCATAATGAGCAGAAGTGTAAGTGCAAGAGAAAAAAATGTGTTGAGGTCGCAGTTATGTGACGCTCCTCATCCAGATTCTTTAGGTAAGCAAATTACAGAAACCATTTTTCAGCCAAGGGTCGAGACTAATGCAATAAACCCAAATCAAATATGACATGGAGAAATCAGATATGCTGATGCTAGATAAACAAACTAAGCAAACTTTAACTTACCAAAGAACAAAAGAGTAAAATAAAATTGAAGAAAGGTTATGTAACTTCTGTGACAAATAGAAGATAAGGTGCCCACAAGCAGTTCCTCACAAAAGGCCACAGATTCACTTTTGCATGGATGTTATTTATATTGAATCATTAAAAATGCTGCTGATACTTAAAATATCTCTGTAGCTTATATAATTACATTAAACTGTTGTACTTTCTAATCATGCTATTTTTAATTGTGATGCAATACTCATATCAATCTACCTGAAAACCCTAACTTAATTAACTGTACACAGAAAAGACTCCTGAAAATTTTATCATTAAGAATATGGCATGTTTAGCACCACCTGATGGCACAAAAGGGAGATGAAAATGGGCCTTAATATTTAAATCATGGAAAGAAAAATTATGATTTGCTCTATTAATGTATAGGTTTTAGAGCACAAAATAGTTGGAGAATTTTGGTATGTGGTGTCAACTTAGGAATTGAAGGTTTTAGGAGATTTTCATGTAAAATCAACTAAAATTGTATTTATATAGAAAAGAAAATATAACCACCTGGGTATAAGAATTAATAAACCATATCATTATTTCTTCATATTAAACCATTTTATCTGACAATTTAAACTATAAACAAATTATGAGCCATATAAAATTATGTATTTAACAAAAATCCTTGAATTGCTAAGAAATATATGACAAGAAAGGGTACCAAAATATTACACATTTTCAGCACAAAAATGATTTGTGAACAAACAAAAATGCAAAATGTGAACTCTTCTATATTTGAAATACAAAGACTTAAAATATATGATGGAGACATCCAGTTTTAATACAAAGGGGCAAAAATATATTTAAACTATTTTATAAAACCAACCTGCCAGTTTTTACAAAACCCAGAAGTATAGATAACTCCAAATCATAACATATATGGAATTGAAGCTAGTGATGATCAAGTGGAGAGGGGATTCCATAGCTGCAGACTTTAGAGAAAAGTGGGAGAGCAAAGGTCCCAAAGAAGTGGCAAAACTTAGAGGGGGAAACCAATGTCCCTTGTTGGGGAAAGCAGGGAGGTTATGAAGAGGGTAGTTTCCTTACACTGAGTTAACACAAAAGGAAAGTAGAATTGGGTGAGCTGGATGGGAAATCCAATAGACACACCATATGTGCAGGAAGCAATCTGTCAATGAGGCAGGGGGCAGAAAAGAAACTCAGTATTATGGGCAGAACTGCATCAGAACATTTCAGATGTCTTTCAAAGTAAAGAAGGGGAAAGAGTCTTTCAAAAAGGTCCGGGCCCCACGAAGAATTCTTGCTAACATGTGCATGGCCTTGTCCTCTGTTGTATTGCGCTGTGATTAACTGAACCAGAAATAATTTGCCTTTTTCAAATATAATTGATAACCAAAAAAAAAGACAGCAACCAGATCAATTTTTTAAAAAACACTGCAGGGAAAGGAAATAAAGCTTATGTAAAACAAATAAAAGATCAACACCAATTAGAAAAATGTTACGATGGGGAAGTACAAAATTGTCATCTATAATTTATCACCATGTATTTAAAAGAATTAGGTAATCACCTTGACAAAATACGATCTCAAAGTAGATACAAGAGCTCAAGAAAATTCTGTTTCACCAGCAAAAGGAGATAAAACAAGTTGTGCTCAGAAAAGATGTAGAAAGGAAAAATAAAACCAAGCCAGGCTCAGTGGCTCAGCCTGTAATCCCGCGCCTTGGGAGGCTGAGGTGAGTGGATTGCCTGAGCCCGCGGGTTCGAGACCCGCCTGGGCAACTTGGCGAGACCTCATCTCTACAATAAATCAAAAAATCAGCCGGGCGGTAGCGCACGCCTGTAGTTCCGGCTACTCGGAAGGCTGAGGCGGAACGATCGCCGGAGCCCAGCAGGTCGAGGCTGCGGTGGCCGGGAGCGGCCACTGCACTCCAGTCTGGGCGACAGAGTGAGACTCCAACTCAAAAAAAAAATAATTAATTAATTAAAAAATAAAAAATAAAACCATCACAGAAATGAAGGCCACATTGGCAGCAGCTCTGAGGAATAGGACAACTGCTGGAAAAAAATAGCAAAGGATCTAGAAGTCAAAAGATTGAAAAGCATAATCAAAATAAACAAAGACTTTTAAAAGTTACAGAGAAAATGAAAGAGAGAAAGACAAACCAAGAGATCCAACATAAGCCTAATTGGTATCCCTAATATAGAACAGAGTTAAAATATGTATACAGTTCTACATTTCTATAGATATATTAAGAAAACCTTTCATAAATAAAAATACTTTAATCTGCAGAATCAAAAGACATATCCCAGAGAAAATCAAAAGCCAATAAATGTATTGAAGAAATAGAGGACTAAGTGACTTCTACAAAATAATATAAAGGAACACTAGAATAAAATAGAAGCCTGGAAAATTATTGAAATAAATATACACTAAGAAATATTAGGCCACAAAGACAACCTCAATTAAGTCCCCAAATTAGAAATAATAAGATAAAATATCCTGATCACAATGAGCAAAACTAGAAATTAATGATAATCTGAAACAAAACTAACAAACTCTTACCACTTGGAAGTGTAAAAACTCTTTTTCAATTTATAGTTAAATAAGATATCAAAACTGAAATTTTATTATAACTAGAAAACAGCAATAATTAAAATGCTATATTGCAGAATCAATGTAACCTCTACAGCAGAGTTCAGAGAAAAATGTATAGTCTTAAATACATATGTTAATAAGCAAAAAACCTAAAACTATATGAACAGATCATCCAAAGAAAGATAATAGAACATACACCAAATAAAGCCAAGAATAACAGAGGGAATGAATTAGTAAACATAAAATATGAAAGTAATTAATCCAAAAACTAAGAAATGATAGTAATAATAAATCCAAGAGCTGTAAATAAATGAATACATAAGTCAATTTTTATCTGACCTAATTTTAACAAATCAAACTGTAAGAAATGATAAGGGAAGACATTTTAGGACTCATAAGAGACCACTTTACTGAATTCTCTACAACTGTAACTAAGAATCTGAGTAGATAAAATTATTTTCTGAAAAATATATCAAACCTATCTCTAAAAATGTAGGAACTCAAAGTAGATCAATTACTCTTGAGGAAATAGAGAAAAGTGTTAAAATGCTAACACCTCCCCCAAAGCAGTGGGTTTAAATGGTTTGACGAGAGAATTAAGAAATAGAAAAATCCAACATTCTTTCAAGTTATTCTAGATTATGAAAAAATGAAAAAATAAAGAATCCCGTTAGTCCTTTCTTGAGTTGCATAATATTGATTCATAATAGCAAAGAGGACATGAAACAAGAAAATTTCATTTTTGGTTAACAATGCAAAATCCTAAATAAAAATATTAAAAGAACAATATGCAACTACTAAGTCATATAAATCTCAGAATGAAAGAATTATTAAATATTATTGACTCTGTTAATATAGATCATTATAAAAATGTATCAAAAAAATTAAACCATCATCCTCATATGTGATAGAAGATGCATTTTATACAAAGCAACATCCATTTTTAATAATTATCTTCAAATACAGAAATATCTGGTTGCTGTTTCAATATGATATAAAATATGTAACATTTATTTTTAAATGTCCATTAAGTATGTGTATGTGTATATTTACTGTGTTTGTGTGTATGCGTGTGAACCTAAAAGTTAGTTCTACTGTTACTTGTCCATCCAATTAATAAGAAAAATACATATGAAGTATAAAACTTGGAAAGAGGAATTCAGATTATATGACTTTAAGCTTGGAAAATAAAAATAAATCATTGAAAAACTAGCACAAACAGTAATATGATTTCGCAGGATAACAATGCAAATTCTATGTAAAGAAAATCAATCACTTTTACAACTAATGATCAGTTTGATGAGATTCAATACACTGCTATGGGCCAAGTTCATATTAAACTCCAGCATATAATCTGAAATGAAGACAGCAAAGGGCTGAACTACTTTTACATTACCATTTGTGCTCCACCCCTGCCAAAAAATTAAAAATAAACTATGTAGTCACGTAAGCTAATATATGCATAGAATATCTAGAAGGCTACACAAGCAATTCCTAAGGCTGGTTGCCTCTAAGCAAGGGAAGTAGGGGACTGGGAGTCAGATATGAAAGGGAGTACCACGTTTCACTATATTCTCTTTATACTTTTGAATGTTGGATCATACAGATGTAATAATTGTGCAAATATAAATAAAATATATTTTGATCAATATGAAGGAAATAAATGCTTACTGGTTCTGTCCATGGTTGGTTCTTACAGAAGCTTATCTTAGAAGCCTTAAAATGTTCCCAAAAATTCTGGGTGTGTAAATTCATATCTTGGCAACTGTTGAGAAAAATTATAACCATTCTACCCTTTATTATGTCTTGTAACATTTAAGTTGTTTTAAACAACAACAAAAAAGGCTTCATATATTTCTATGTTGCTTTAAACCCACAAAAATTATTAGCATCATTATATCATGACAGTCTCATTTGTTTTATTGCATTTTGCCTTCTTCAGAATGGAGAGGATGTGTAGGGATTAACAACACAGCCCAAGTCTGCATGCAATATGCCAGTTGGACTACCAGGACTCAAGCCGCAGCCCTTGCACCTGCTAGCTGACCACTCTGAGAAAATTCTGCACCTCTCCAGGACTCAAAGTCCCCATCTGTAAAATGAAAATGATCATAGTCTCCACCTCACAAAGTTTTTGTGAGAACTGAGTGAACTCATCTCTGTGCAACACGACAAGAGTGACAAGTCCACGTTAAGTGATATGGAAGTGTAGCTATGATGATTTTTCAGATTTGGGGTCTCAGCTCAGTTCTTTTGAAAAATGGAGCACCCACTTAGATGGCTCTGGTGAGGAAGAGTTAGCCCCTGCTGGCTTGACTCTTTCGGTCCTATTTCCCGTTTGTGGTTTCTTTGTGTGGGAAGGTAAGAGTCTGACAAGCAAGAAACCTGTAACCTACTTCTGAGTTTGGCATAAAGGGTACCCACAGCTTGTGGACTTCTCGTATTTTAAAATTATCATTCTCAAAAACCAAAACCACCGCTTTCTTCCATTGGGCCAGTGAGACAGAAGATCACTTAGCAATACTAGTTTTCACTTTAGGAGAATTATTTTGATTTGTATATAGAGAAAAATAGGCATTTCAAATGCAAAGTAAACTCTCTTAGAGATTCTAAAAATCTCATTCTTATCTCCAAGAGAGTCATTAAATTACAAACTACTACTATTTTCTGCTGGAGCTAGTTGCTCAGTGTTAAAAGGAAATCAAGGAAATAAAAATGTTAGAGGTTAACTGATTCTTCCACACAGATTTAACCTCTATTCTGTATCACATGATAGTGCTAATTGTTGAGTACACAAAGAATACCAGAATTCATTCTTTTGGGCAACTCAGGCTCGTGCTGTCTGTAATGTACCAATAGTCAATGTTTCCAGATAGTCCATTAAAGGTTTAAGTTTGTATCACATTTGTGTTTTAGAAAGTATACATTACCCAGATATTGTCTTTAACAATCTTGGTATCTATCTGCATAGCGGAAACACTCTTTTCTACTTATTTGCCTTAAGAACATACCACTCAAAAGTAGGTCAAGTGTTCTCGCCTTCAGAAATTTTTCCCAAGGCCCCTCCATCCTCCACCAACTCCACTAGGATGGCTCGTGCACAACCCAGCCTCTCGGAATTCTTGCCACATCCCTCAACTCCCTCTGTTACAAGAGTCTCTCACTCCCCTGAGAGGCCCAGCTCCAGAAGGACACAGACTGCATTGTCCTTGTCACTATCTCCTCAGCACCAAGCACAATACCTGGACAGCAGCAGGCACTTTATAACTGGCTGATGGAGAAATGAATGAGCAGTTCTAGAAACATTCTGGCTTTCTCTTTACCAAACTCAGCCTCAGTTTCCCCCTGGTCTCTTAGCTGAAATTCATTGAGCACTACTCACAGGCAATGTAGCCTATCAACAATCATGAGCAAATCTAGAAAGTACTGAATCTGTAGGACATTGTTAGGCCACATCACCCTCTAATAGACTAATATAATGCTCTGTAATTTTAATAGAAACAGAACATTTTTGTTAAATAGAAAGATTTTATTTTAGGGCAAAAAGGACTAAAATCTCTCAATCTACAGCAATGACATACAAATGAAGTTCTTTACTGTCAGCAAGCTGTTAGGAATTCCCTCTGTCCTTGAAAGAATAGACTTCAAATTCAACCTGAAACCCTAATGTGCACATATGCAAAACCACATATGCAAATGGTAGAAATGAGCTTTCCCCCATCAGGAGAGGCATCACCAAACCAAAAGAAGCCACTGGTTACTTGTGCACTTTAGAGTTTTTTGTAAAAAGTAGGTAGTTGCTTAGAAGATGACAGTCTGTCCCAGTCATTCTAGGCTGATCCTCCTACATGGTTCTCTGAGCCCTTTGTCTCTCTTCCCTTCTGTTGTGTTTCAGTCACTTTTCTACTCTCTTGATCATTTCAATACCAGCAGGAGATCGAAGAAGCAAATAGAGATGATATCATAATCCTCTTTTTTTTCCCCTGGTGGTATTTATGATAAAAGGCTTGAGGGAAAAGAGAGCTAAATTTAATAGCTGAAATGAGGGCTTTGAATAACCCCAGGGTTTTGATTATTCATGCAAAGGCTCTCCCCTATTTTCACAGATATTCAATTCAAGTCAATAAGAATATCCTGAGAACCAATTCTTTCCCAAAGTGCTAGGCTTTTGAGAAATACAAGAGGACGGAAGACTTGAACTCTGCTTTCAGGAGGATTTTCATCTCTTGAGTAGTACAAGATTTACATATATGGAACAACTGTGAGCCATTAAGCCAGTAAATATAATCAAATGTTCCAATAAACAGAATGCATGTGTGATAGACGTTCCCAGTGTTGGTTGCATGTTCTTGAGTCGGTTCTTCTCTCTATGCTCAGCTACCTGGTGGCTGATGAGAGTTAGCCTAGAATCTTATCTTTCCCTCCTTCACAGTATATTAGCCCCCAAAGCAGCAGTATCTCAAAGATCATTGGTAATAATGCCAATGCAAGGTTTTTTTACTAACGAAGATATACCCTGAGATCCCTGGGCACAAGGTCGCACCAACATCAAAAGGAATTAATTATCTTGGTTTCCAGCTCCGAAGCCTCTCATTTAGGGTCCCACCAAGCCATTCTTCCTGAAGGCCCAAATAGTCACTCTCTCATCCCTGACCCACAAAAAACTCCACTCAAGCAAGGGCACTTGCTCTACAGTGGTGGTCGAATTGTCAGTGGAAACACTTTGCTCAACTTTAAAATCGAATTCTATGATATTCATATATTATAATATATTGCCATTTTTCTTCATTCTCTTTGCATGTAAATTGATCTTCTGCACTGAAACTACTACTTTAAACAAAGGGGTTTGATTTATAGCCAGTCTCTCCCTCATAAATCACACCTGCAGTGTGGTGCCCAGGGCTCTCAGGCTGTGCCAGCACTTACCTTTTATAAGTAGTTTGGGGTGACCTCCCATTGTGAAGCAGTCTGAACATCCCAGTCCCCCTCCCCACATTTCTCTTCCTTGGCTGGTTATTCCCACAGGGACTCCAGACCCAGTTTTTGCAAGCACATCAGTTGTGTTCTATTGTGTTCTGTTTTGTTTTTATTTTTCAAATTAAGGGATATCCAAATTAAAACCTATGGCTTTGCTCCCTGTGCTTTGCTGTCTATAGAAATGTAGCTGTGCCGCTTTTCCCTTCCCTTGGAATCACAGTTTCTTTCAGTGTCTCATCTGGACCACTTATGGAGTCAGAAGTCTGACCTTTCTGTTTGTTTTCTTTTCTTTTCTTTTTCTTTTTCTTTTTTTTTTTTTTTTTTGAGTTCACCCAAGCTAGAGTGAAGTGGCACACTCATGGCCACCTCAACTTCGACCTGCTGGGCTCTGGCAATCCTTCCGCCTCAGCCTTCCAAGTAGCCAGAACTACCGGCACCCGCTACAAGGCCTGGCTAATTTTTTATTTATTGTAGAGATGAGGTCTCGCCAAGTTGACTGGACTGGTCTTGCTCAGGCAATCCACTCGCCTAGGCCTCCCAAAGTGCTGGGATTACAGCTTGAGCCACCAAGCCCGGTCATGTCTGACCTTTCAAAAGCCTAGAGCAGGAGGGGGCAGCCAGACTTCTCATTCGGTAGAAGAGGTTAGCTAATAACCACAAAAACTTCCCAAGATATGTTCTGTCGGGTCTTAAGAGAGAAATGCTCAAATTCTGTCATTTCTTGTGCATCCTGCTTTTGCGGCATCTGCAGGGACTTTAGGAAGCCAGGCGGAAGATATGCCAGGGAAGTAAAAGTTCAGGATAGCAGCAACCATGACTGGGAGAACCAAGATGCAGGTCAGCCCTCCCCAGGCCATTTCCTGAGGGAGGAGGCAGTGCCAGAAGAGAAAGAGGTGACAATATGTTCTTGGAGCCCAGGGTAGTGGCAGCAGGTTCTTGAGCCCAGACCTGAATTTATCTTTCTGAAAGTGAGATGTGAAACACTCCTAGCACAATACACACAACAGAGCCAGCCTGAAACATCCCCTGTATACATTGCCCTGTCATTGATGGCCGATGTTACAATGGTAATTGTGTCATTACAAGAAAACCTTTAGACAAATTCAATTTAACCGAGTTTAATTGAGCAAAGAACAATTCTCAAATCAGACAGCCCTCGGACCCAGAACAGGTTCAGAGAGCTTCGCTCAGCAACGTGAACAGGCAGCACTTAGGGACAGAAACAGAAGTGAGGTACAGAAACAATGTGATTGGTTACAGCCAGCATTTGTCGTATTTGAACAAGGTGTGATCAGTTGGCAGACTGTGAATGACTGAAACTCAGCTGCTGTGATTGGCTGAGACTCAGCTGTTGTACACGGGTGAGCTCCTGAGATAGGCTTTCAGTTAGCTTACCTACTAAGTTAGGTTTGTTACACTGGGGCTCAAGGTCTGAAGGCCTCCACAGGCCAAATTTAGTTTAATTTCAGAATGTCATTATTCAACAGAAATGGGCACAAGAGACTTCTCCTTCCTGGTATAGGGGGATGCCAGTCTCTGGTTGGCCTCCCCTGAGCTGTGTCACCTCAAGCAAGCCACCCAACATCTGTAGCCATCGCTTTATTTTCTAGTAAAATGAGGCATAGGAGCCATATTTTAACTTCTTTCTAGTTGTAAAATTAACTTATTCTCAGATGTATGCAGTCAAGATCAATGTTTACAAGAGCAGTACTTGACAAAGAATCTCAAAAGACCCAGTTAAGGGTTACCTGGTCAGACACATTTGGGATGTGCTAGGTTTCCTTAGAGCAGGACTTCTCAGAACCTTTTTCGGGGTCTCCTTTTTAAATTATTTTTATTTTATGGTGTTTTTTACCCTCAAAAAATTACATGTTCCTTATAAACAAGTAAAATCAAAATAACAACAAAATCCCTGCAATAAAATCAATTTAAAAATAAAAATATTTTATTTTTTTTTTTTTTTATTTATTTTTTTTTTATTTATTGTAGAGATGAGGTCTTGCTTGCCCAGGCGGGTCTCGAACCCGCGGGCTCAGGCAATCCACTCACCTCAGCCTCCCAAAGGC